>CAUYTI010040729.1:0-19377 GCA_963575145.1 Galago senegalensis
CTGTGGTCCCAGCTACTTGGGAGGTGGAGGCAGGAGACTCGCTTGAGCCCAGGAGTTGGAGGTTGCTGTGAGCTGTAATGCCACTGCACTCTACCCAGGGGGACAGCTTGAGGCTCTGTCTCAAAAAAAAAAAAAAAAAAAGTATACAGTGGGAAGATGGCAGACTGTAAGGTAAAGGAATGGCAACTGCTGGCAGTAGCCATCATTCATTCAGATCACTCACCTCTGAATCAGCATAATAAAATCCCAAAGAAGTAGCATGAAACTTCCAATATAGAGAAAGAATGGTTGGGGTAAACTTGTACATATAACAAGGTTAGAATATGTGAGGGGAACAAATGGAACAAAGGGAAGTTGGAGCAAGGTAGTATTGTGCATACCAAGTTCATAACTAAAATGCCACTCTCTCACCCATCTCCTACCTCCACAGTCAGTGTCCTACCTGAAGTCTGTACAGAGGCATCACACTAGATAACACATGTGTGGGGATTAGACAATACCTGAAGACATTCTGGGTTTAGAAGTGTACCACAAAGGAACTACAGTGAGCAGGGGAGGGAGAGAATCATGTGTGACTTTCCTAAGCCATACTGTGGAACTTAAAGCCATGTGCTTTCACTCCTAGAGTGAAGCAGAACCTAAACATAGAAATCGACCAGAATCCAGAGGGCTCTATACCAAAAGGATCCTGATGACTGCTAAGTGACTCCTAGGTGAGACATGGAGAGCTCAGACCTCTAAGCATATGGCCAGACATTCACAGGATCCTTGTGCTGGAGAAGCAGGCTGCTGATTTCTCAAACTTAATCCACTCTCCAAGCCATAGAGTTTCCAGCCTGTCTCAATCTGACTCTGCCTTCATGGTTAGTTTGGCTTACCATATACGTACCTAAGTAGGGATTACCTTATACGTACCTAAGGCTAAGGGATTCTGGCTGGAGGCCTTTCCTCCAGCTCCAGCCTAGACCTGGCTGAGGACCTGAGAAGCAATTTTGGCAGGTTTGGAATAAGTAATGGAGAGGCCTTTGCTCTGTTGGCTGTTGTAGGTAACTTCAGTGGTGCTGGCTTGGTGTTCACAGTACTCCCATGCTCTAACTTCCCATTGTTCCCTCATATTCGCTAATCTTTTGTGTCACCCCAGCAGTCATTTCTTCATTGGATGACATTTATAAAACTGCTTCCTATGACCCTTAATGCCTATGTCTACTGGGCTCTGACCCTGCACTCCTAGTCAGTCAGCCCATCTGAACACTGTTTTGGGCTAAAGGGCGTGGCTTGAAGACCTTGCTTTTGTCTCCAACCCAGTTCTGGCTTAGAGGAAATCAAGCTGGGGGCAAAAGACTGCATCATGTGAGGCTGTGAGAGACAACGTCAGCACTCTATGAGCAGGGTATAGAGAGTGCTCACACTCATCCAGTCACTGGAGATAATTTTAATTCATTTGACCAGAATTTGTGGGACTGTTGCCTGCAGCCCCAACTTCCCCCTGCCTGCTGGGTTCTATTCTTAGCCTGTTAGTTAGTTTAGGCTAAGGGGCTCAGGTTGGAGACCTATCTTCCAGCTCCGAAACAGGTAGGGTTGTCCATTATCACTGCTATTATTCAACATAGTTCTGAAATTTCTAGCCAATACAATCAGGCAAGATAAAGATATATAGGGCATTCAAACGGTGACAAAGGAAGACAAATTTTCCCTTTTTACTGATGATATGTTCTTGTACTTAGAAACCCCCAGAGACTCAACCACAGAACTTCCAGAAGTCTTCAGTTATGTCTCAGGGTATAAAATCAATCTCCAGGCTTGGCGCCTGTGGCTCAAGAGGCTAAAGCGCCAGCCACATACACCTAAGGTGGTGGGTTTGAATCCCCAACCCGGGCCTGCCAAACAACAAGTTAGCTACAACCAAAAAATGGCCAGTCATTGTGGCGGGTGTCTGTAGTCCCAGCTACTTGGGAGGCTGAGGCAGGAGACTCGCTTGAGCCCAGGAGTTGGAGGTTGCTGTGAGCTGTGATGCCATGGCACTTTACCCAGGGGGACAGCTTGAGGCTCCATCTAAAAAAAAAAAAATCAATCTTCACCAATCAACAGCTTTGGGTAAATCAGTAACTGTCAAGCTAAGAACAAAATTAAGGACACAATTTTCTTCACAGTAACTTCAAAAAAAAAAAGAAAGAAAAGAAAAGAAAAACACTTAGGAATATACCTAAGAAAAGAGATGAACAATCTTTTAAAAGAGCATTATGAAACCTAAGAATAGAAATTCCAGAAGACACTACCAAAGGGAAGAACATACCATGCTGTTGGCTGGGAAGAAGAATCAGCATTGTCAAAATGTCTATTCTGCCTAAATATTATGGCTCTTCTAAGTAACCCCAAAACCAAAAACATCCCTTACAGAGCACAAGAGGATGATGTTAGCTGTGGACACAAAAACTGATGCAAGTGAGGTAGTTTGTGGACTACAATCAGGAAGATAGCTAAGGTCACTTCACTGCTTGAATCAGTTTTGAAGTTGCCCTAAAAATTGTTAAATCAGTCTGCCCTGTTGCTGCCATAGAACCACCCTCCAGCCTCAAACTGTCATGTGCAAGTTTTTCCTCTAGTTCTGCCAACCAGAAGGGATGTTTGACTGGGGTTGTTCACCTATCAAATAGTAATAATGTAGGTCTCCTAAAATAAGCCCAGGAAACTTTCTGTGGAGCAGAAGGGCCAAAGTTCACTTGATCTTCATCTTGATATTTCCTGCTCTCCACCACAGACCTCCTTTCAAATTTCAGATTCTGTTCAGATACTGTGTCTCAGTTTTGCAGATAAAAGCTTCTCTAGAACTTGTTCTTCCACATGTGAGGAACCAACTTTTCATCCAGACTGAAGACAATATCCCCAAGCCTTCAAAACTGCACCTGGCTCATAAAACCCACATTTTCTTTCATCAAATAGCACTGGAGGAGGTTCTGCTCCAAAGTCCAGAACACTGTCAGAGGCCCTGGAAATCCCAAGCTTCTCATTTGCTGAGACCTAGATAAAGCAAGGTATTCAGTGAAAAGAACCCCCAAATCCCGTCCAGCTGCTGCTATTACTTCTTGACAATATCACCATCTAGTGACCTCTTAATTTAGCAAGAGAGTTTCCAACTAAAAAATTTGATATATCTAGTCCTTTTAGCTCAGGGTTATTAAAAAAAAACAAACTCATATATAAGAAAAAAAAAACCAGCATAAGAAAACTGGTAACACAAAATCAAGAGTACATCCACACTACCAAGGGATGACAATAAGACTAGACCAAAGAATTACAACTATGAAGAAATTATTAAAATTACAGAAATGTAATTAAAACCTGGATGGTAAAGAAGATCAGTGAAAATGATAAAACAATATTTTAAAAAAAAGCAAGAAGCTGAAAATCTATTTCAAAAATTTAATGAAATTAACTAAAAAAGTTACCAAGGTCTGTAACTAATTAGGAAAGATAATAATAGAGGTTAATGATTTGAAAGAAGCTTCCAGAGAGTTTCAAAACAGCAGAAAATTTCAGCAACAGATTGAACGATGGAGAAGAATACATCTCAGAACTTGAAGACAAGTTCTCAATCAAATCCAGTCATTTAAATTAGAAGAGGGCTGCACCTGTGGCTCAGTGAGTAGGGTGCCAGCCTACTGGCATACTGAGTGTGGTGGGTTCAAACCCAGCCCAACCAAACTGCAACAAAAAATAGTGGGGTGCTGTGGCAGGCACCTGTAGTCCCAGCTACTTGGGAGGCTGAGGCAAGAGAATCGCTTAAACCCAAGAGCTAGAGGTTGCTGTGAGTTGTGACACCATGGCACTCTACTGAGGGTGACAAAGTGAGACTCTGTCTCTAAATAAATAAATAAGAAGAAAGAGGAAAGTAGAGCAATCACTTAGAGGATTTGTAAGAATACAGTTTACAAGCATATCATTATAAATATTCATTAGAAAGAAAAGTGCTAAAAGGATGGAATATCTAAATTGAATATATTATTGTAGAAAAAAATTCAAACATAATCCTAGATTCAGAGATCCAAATAGAAGGTGGTTATCAAACAGAATTCAAATTGAATTTTATATGATCTACAGAGACGAGTTTGTATCTATAGTAGAGAAACTATTTCATAACAATAAAAAGAATGCTTTCCAATTCATTGTATTAGGCAAATATCACCTCCACACAAAAGCCAGGAAAGGGCATAACAAAACAAAACAACAAACAAATAAAAGACTACAGACAATATTCATTATGAATAGAGATGCAAAAATTATGAACAAAACACTAGCCAACAAAATTTATATACACATCACACAAATTCTTTGTAATCAAGTAAGGTTCATCCTAGAGATGCAATTCTATTTCAACATACACAAATCTATAAATGTAAATTCACCACACAAATAGAAAACAAAAAAAGACATTATGATATCACAAATTAATGTAGCAAAACCATTCAAAAAATTTTAATACCATTTTTTTGATAAGAACACTTAATAAAACTGACATATGTATATCTAAAATTGACAGAAGTTATCTACAACAAAACCACAGGATAGCCAATGTTATACTGAATAAAGAAAAATTGAAAGCAACCTCATTTAGAACTTGAACCAGACAAGGTTGCTCACTGTCATCACTTCTTCTGTTCCATATAGTTCTAGAAGTCCTACCCAGAACAATCAGACAGAACACAGGTTGTGCTGGACACCCTCTATATCAAGTGTATCCAACTGGTAAATGTAGAGGTCAAAATATTCACTTTTGCTAACAGTATGGTTCCGTATTTAGAAAATCCCAAAGACTCAACCAAGAATCTCCTGAAATTGACAAATATTTCAACATCTCAGTTTCTAAAATTAATTTACACAAATCAGTAGCTTTCACATATGCCAACAAGCAAGCTGAATATCAAACCAAAGATACACTACCCTTCACAGTAGCATGATAGCAAATGAAATGTCTGAGAATAAGGTTAACAAAGGAGTGAAGAATCTCCATAGGGAGAATTATAAAATATTGAAAAAAGAAATTACAGACAATATAAATAAATGGAAGACATATCATGCTCATAGATTAGCATAATCAACATTGTTAAAATGTCTATACTGCCAAAACTGATTTACAGGTACAATGAAATTCCCATTAAAATACCAAATATTTTGTAGATCTTGAAAAAAATGGTTCTACATTTTGAATGGAACCATGAAATAGCAAATGCTATTTTGTATGGAACCCCAAATAGCAAATGCAATCTTACAAAATAAGAACAGATCCGGAAGGATTTTTTTACCAGACTTCAGAATATAGTTATCAAACCACATGGTATTACTATAAAAATAGATACAGGACCTATGAATCATGACAAGAATGAGATATGTGGCTCGGCACCTGTGGCTCAAGCAGCTAAGGCACCAGCCACATACACCTAAGATGGTGGGTTCAAATCCAGCCCAGGCCTGCCAAAACAACAATGATGGCTGCATCCAAAAAATAGCCCGGCATTGTGGCAGGCACCTGGTCCCAGCTACTTGGGAAGCTGAGGCCAGAGACTCACTTGAGCCCAGGAGTTGGAGGTTGCTGTGAGCTGTGATGCCACAGCACTCTGCGCAGGGGGATAGCTTGAGGCTCTGTCTCAAAAAAAAAAAAAAGAGAGAGAGAGAGAGAGATGTAACAATTCTTGTATTGCCATCTGATTTTCTGAAATGCAAACAAAAACATATACTGAGGAAATTAATTTCTCTTCAATAAATAGTGCTGAAAGAATTAGATAGCCATTTGTAAAAAGACTAAAACAGAACCTATTCCTCTCACCATTTTCAAAAATTAATTCACAGCATGTATAGTAGAGTTAAACCTAAGAAATGAAACTGTAAGAATTCTAGAAGAAAGCATTCACTTTGGCAGCATATTTACTAAAATTGAAATGATGCAGAGAAAGTTATCATGTCCCCTAAAAAAGGAAGACACAAAAAGTCTATAAAAAAGTTTTAAAAACCCATGGATTTGACCTTAGCAACAAGAAAAACATAAATTCATTGCCAAGGACACAGTCAATAGAGTGAATAGACAACCTATAGAATGGGAGAAAATATCTTCATACTGCCTATCTTTCAAAAGGCTGATAAACATTATCTACAAAGAACTGAAGCCAGTCAGAATGAAAACATCAAGAAACCACATTAAAATATGGAAAATACATTTAAAAAAGAAACCTTTTGTAATGAGGATAGATGAATTAAAAAAATGTCCATGATTTTCTGCATGTTCCTAATAATTAGGGAAATTCAAATCAAAACCACATTGAGATATTACCTAACTCAAATCAGAATGGTTTACATCATAAAGTCTTAAAACAACAGATGTTTTGTCAATGTGGAAAGAAAGGAACACTCATACATTTTTAATTGGACTGTAAAATATTTTGACTTTTATGGGAATTTGTATGAAAATTTCTCAATGAACTAAAAATGGACCTACTACTTGATCTTATAATCTCACCTCCAGGTATTTACAAAAAGGAAAAGAATACACTTTATAAAGAGAACAATTATACTCAAATATTTATAGGAGCATAACTCACAATTGCTAAGATATGGACAAACCCCAGCAATTTATAAATTGACTGATAAATATGATATATGTATTCCATGTACCTTAAAAAATGGTGACCTATCATCTCTTATAACAACCTGGATGAACTTGGAGACCATGTTTCCAAGGAAAGTATCACAGGAATGGAAATAAAAACACCATATCTACTAAATACTAAATTTGAACTAGTTGATAAACACTTTTGTGCTCATACTCATAGTAATTCAAGAATCAAGAGAAGGAGGGAATGGGTAAATTTCCCCTCAATCAGAACCTTACACAGGTACTTCACACTCTTTCTCAGTGAAAGGCATAATTATTACTTTGACTTAAAATATACAAAACAAATTATGTAACCTATACTGATGTATTGTCATTCTCTTCTGAACTTAAAAAAAAGGTACTGATTGTCCAATGTCTGAAAAGACATAACTTAAATATGTACTGTCTTCCCAGAAACCATTTAGCTTACAAATTCCCATACACTCAAATTACAGAGTAAACAGGAGTACCTATTTTTATATTATGTAAAATACATTTCAAAATATCAGTGGTAATAATAAGGGACAAATACCACCATTATTTACTGAAAGGGACCAATTCAACAAGAAAATAAGTAATAGTCTTGCATATATGTGCACCCAAAATGGGAGGTCCCTGATTCATAAAACAAATTCTATGAAACCTAAGCAAGAAAAAATAGTTTGGAACTTCAACACTCCACTGAAAAATAAAGACATATAGTTGAAAAATAACATTAACAGAAATATTAGATTAAAATAAAAATATGAAATAAATGGAATTAACAGATATTTACAGAACATTCTACCATAAATGTCAGGATATACACTCTTCTCATCAGCACATTGGACATTTTACAAGGTAGTTCATATCATAAGCCATAAAACAAGTCACAGTTTTAAATGAATAAAGTTATACAAATTATAAATGTATAAATAAAGTTATACAAATTATCATTTATTTAAAGAATGAAATTACAAGCTATGCTAAGCTTATTATTACTTAGCTATACTAAGAACTACAGCTTGTAATTTATTAAGACTCAAAACCAATTTCCCAGAAGGAACACTTATAAACACAGTCATAAAAATTAAACAATCTGTTGTAATTATTAACAGGTTGATGACAAAATCAGTATAGGAATCAAAGATTTTTTTAAATTAAAAGACATTACACAGGTTTCTAAAATTTCTGGAACACAGTAAAGGCATTGGTAAATGAGGGAACTTTATAGGATTAAATGCCTACATCAAAATAAAGATTACAGGACAGAGGCAAGATAGTTGACTGGAGCCAGCTTTCCACAGAGGCTCCCATCCAGAAGAAGAGTTAAAGGACAAAAGTTTAGCAAGTAAGCTGATGGTTTGGAGCTAAGCCAAGAGAGAAAGTTGAAAAAGGCACATCAACCCTGCTGAGGTGAGCTGCGACCCCAAGGATAAAAACAATAGGTACAAAAATCTATCACCAAGGGGACAGGAGTCTCCTCCCCATGAGAGCACCTCACAGTATACTTTCTACAAACAAGCAAGCAGAGTTCAAACATCCTCCCATTTTATCCCATGGGAGAGATCTTCTAAAAAACAGTCCTCCTTCCCCTACTAGGGTGCCATGGCACTCTCCTGCCAGGCATAAATTTGTATATATTCTCTACCTGCAATTCTGAACTCTCAGCACTCCCCTCCATTCTTGCTCTGAGGTCTGGAAGCCTGTCCTCTACGGAGTCCAGATTCTTGGGCATTTTCACAAGAGGTGTGGACAGGGTGTGGGCTGTTGCAGGTCTGTACTGATTCTGCAGCACAGGGATAAGGAGAAAACAGTGGACTGAAGGAACCCTCAGGGAAAGGGACAGGCAATAACCCCCAGCACAGAGCAGCAGCAGCAGCAGCAGTGGGAACAATAGGGCTCACACCAATGGAGATATTTAGGAAGGACACTCCCTGCCTTTCTGGGCAACCAGAGAAAGCCAGGTATCTTCTCCGGTGGCAGACACTGGCAGACTAGATCGGGGATGGTAACAAAGGTCCCATGTGCAAAGGGTATTCTTGAGGCAGTACTGGCTTAGGCAGAGTGCAGCCAGGAAAAAGAATAGAAGTCGCACATGCAGATGGCATACTCCCAGGGTGGGGCTAAGCTAGGACTGCTTTAGTGAGCCTAAAAAAGACCCAGCCCTCAGGGGATCATAGCTGAGACAAAAGTAGGCTGGCTGAGGCTGGAACTCTGAGCTGAGTCTAAGCCTAACCATACCCACCCCAACACAGACCGTAGGGGAAACAGAAACATCAGCTCTAGGCAGCTGCACAGACAGGGCTGAGTCATCATTCCTGTGAACTCAAATAGTGCCTGGTCTGCTGGGGAATATAGACAGGAAGAATCACAAATTCTGCACAAATATAAGTGTCAGCAACATCAATCAGGGGTTGTCAGGCTTCAACTTCCCTTTCCAGATGGTGGCATGGTGCAGAGGCCTGACCAAGGAGACACAAGATGACTCAGGCAGGCTCAAACCCCTGGAGCATCTGCTCATTGGAGGGAACTGGGTCATAGCCCTGAAGTGTTACCAGTGACTGGGTGTGACAGAAGTGCAAGGTGGGGAGGAGGCATCAACCTTCCCAGACTATTTGCTGGGAGGGTCCTTCTGACTCTACAAAGCACCAGAATGAGTCATACTTGAGCTGCTAGCAGACCCCTGATATCTAGTTGCTGGAGACCTTTTGAACTCCCTCATTTGAGACCAGGTGCTGACTGGGACAATTGATTTGGATCTCTCATACTAGACCAATCATGCAAGAACTACCTAAAGTGGTACCTTGGGTGTATCATTGTGGGAAGTTTTGATTTTCCTTTTTCAGTTGTTGCCAGTGGGGGGCAGGGTGACTTAATTGCTGGTATTTCTCCACAGCAGAGACTTCAACTCAGAGTAACTGATTCACTAGGGTAAAACAGAGCCACTTAGCCCCACCACAGCAAGTCCCCAGTGTCTCAGGCCATAGCACTGTATGGATCCTTTGCAAAGCACTAGGGGAAAAGTTACCAATCACAGCTCTTGGGTAAAGGGCTGGTTAATCACTACTCTAAGAGCCCCCCAACCCAACTTCACCTTATCTGCTTATCTAGCCAAATGATGTAAAATAATCACGAGGTAGAATCAGCAGAAAAACTCCAGTAACATAAATAACCAGAGTAGATCAACTCTCCCAAGGAACAATATGGCAGACACAACTGAAGATCCCATTCATAGACAAATGGATGAGATGTCAGAAATTGAATTCAGAGTTTGAATTGCATATAAGATTAATAGAATGGACCCAAATTTGGAATTAGAAATTCAAGGAGCACTTCAAAAGTTGCCTTAAGAATTTAATGAATTCAAAGACGAAATCACCAAAGATTTTGACACTTTGAGACAAGAATTTGCAGCCCTCAAAGATCTGAGAAATACTGTAGAATCCCTCAGTCACAGAATGGAGCAAGCAGAAGAAAGGATTTCTGACATTGAGGACAAAGCTTTTGAATGCTCACAAATGCTCAAAGAGAAAGAGAAGTGGAGAGCAAAAATGGATCATTCTTTCAGAGAGCTTTGGAATAATTGGAAGAAAACTAATATTCACTTTATAGGAATTCCTGAAGGGGATGAGGTGGCCTCAAAAGGCTCAGAGGCTGTTCTTCATGAGATTATGAAGGAGAACTTCAGACTCAACCTGAATAAGATAACACATCATAATAACTTCATTAAAGTAAATATGAAGGAAAAAATTCTGAAAGCAGCCAGATGTAAGAAAACCATAAACTACAAGGGGAAGAATATTAGAATGACTGCAGATCTCTCTGCTGAAACCTTGCAGGCTAGAAGAGGGTGGTCATCGACTTTTAATCTCCTAAAACAAAATAACTTTCTACCCAGGATTCTGTATCCAATCAACTGAGTTTCATTTATGATGGAGAAATTAAATACTTTAATGAATTCACATGTTGAAGAAACATGCCATAACTAAATCAGCTGTCCAGGATTTTCTCAGACCTATCCCCATAATAACCAGCATAATCCTTCACCACAAAAAGTAAACTCACACAGAAACTTTTGATCAAATTCCAACTTCCAAAAGGTGATGGGATTAAAAATGTCCACTGAACTTTTGAAAAACTAGATACCCAAAATTCTACTAGGTTTATCAATATTCTCAATTAATATGAATGGCTTAAATTGTCCCTAAAGAGGCACAGGTTGGCTGACTGTATACAAAAACTCAGGCCAAGCATCTATTGCATATAAGAATCTCATCTTACCTTAAAAGACAAATATAGACTCAGGGTAAAGAGACGGTCATCTATATTTCAGGCAAATGGAAATCAGCAAAAATCAGGTGTTGCAATTTTATTTGCAGATACGTTAGGCTTTAAACCAACAAACGTAAGGAAAGATAAGAATGGTCACTTCATATTTGTTAAGGATAACACTCAACATGATGAGATTTTAATTATTAACATTTATGCACCCAAACAGAATATACCTCAATTTATAAGAGAAACTCTAACAAACATAAGCTACTTGATTTCCACCAGCTCCATAATAGTTGGAGATTTTAACACTCCTTTGGCACTGTTGGATATATTCTCCAATAGGAAGCTAAGCAATTTATTTTAGATTTAAACTTAAATATTAGACATCCATTCTACATTTGGATTTAACAGACATCTACAGAATATTTCATCCTAACAAAACTAAATACACATTCTTCTCATCAGCCCACAGGACATACTCCGAAATTGATCACATCTTAGGGCACAAGTCTAAACTCAGCAAATTTAAAAGAATAGAAATGATTCCTTCCATCTTCTTGGACCATCATGGAATAAAGTTGAACTCAGTAACAACAGGAATCTGCATACTCATACAAAAACATGGAAGCTGAATAACCTTATGCTGAATGATAGGTGGGTCAGAGATGAGATTAAGAAGGAAATTGCCAAATTTTGGGAACAAAATGATAATGAAGACATGATTTATCAGAACCTCTGGGATACTACAAAGGCGGTCCTATGAGGGAAATTTATTGCACGGAAAGCCTTCCTCAAAAAACAGAAAGAGAGGAAGTTCACAATTTCATGGGACATCTCAAGCGACTAGAAAAGGAAGACCATTCCAATCCCAAATCCAGCAGAAGAAGAGAAATAACGAAAATTAGAGCAGAATTAAATGAAATTGAAAACAAAAGAATTATACAACAGATCAATAAAACAAAAAGTTGGATTTTTGAAAAGGTCAATAAAATAGATTAAACTTTGGCTAACCTAACCAGGAAAAAAAGAGTTAAATCTCTAATTTTATCAATCAGAAATGGTAATGATGAAATAACAGCAGACTCCTCAGAAATTAAAAAAATTCTTAATGAATATTACAAGAAAATTTATTCTCAGAAATATGAAAATATGAAGGAAATTAACCAATACTTGGAAGCGCTACCTTCTAAGACTTAGCCAGAATCAAGTGGAAATGTTGAACAGGCCTATATCAAGTTCTGAAATAGCATCAACTATACAAAATCTCCCTAAAAAGAAAACCCCAGGACCAGATGGCTTCAGATCAGAATTCTATCAAACCTTTAAAGAGGAACTAGTACCTATATTACTCAACCTTTTCCAAAATATAGAAAAAGAAGGAGTACTACCCAACACATTCTATGAAGCAAACATCACCTTGATACCCAAACCATGAAAAGACCCAACAAGAAAAGAAAATTATAGACCAATATCACTAATGAATATTGATGCAAACATATTCAACAAGATCCTAACAAACAGAATCCAGTAACATATCAAACAAATTTTACACCATGACCAAGTGGGTTTTATCCCAGGGCCTCACAGCTGGTTAAATATATGTGAATCTATAAATATAATTTATCACATAAACAAATTAAAAAACAAAGACTATATGATTCTCTCAAGTAATGCAGAAAAATCTTTTTGATAATACCGAGCAGCCATTCATGATCAGAACACTTAAGAAAATGGGTATAGAAGGGACATTTCTTAAACTGATACAGGCCATCTATAGCAAACCCACAGTCCATATTGTCTTGAATGGAGTTAAATTGAAATCATTTCCACTCAGATCAGGAACAAGACAATGTTGCTCATTTTCTCCACTGCTTTTTAACATTGTAGCAGGAGTCTTAGCCATTGCAATTAGGGAAGAAAGGTTATCAATAGTATCCATATACGGTCAGAAGACATCAAGCTTTCGCTCTTCACTGATGATATGATTGCATATGTGGAAAACACCAGGGATTTTACTACAAAACTCTTAGAAGTAATCAAGGAATACAACAGCTTCTCAGGTTACAAAAATCAAAACTCATAAATCTGTAGCCTTGATATACCTATATATATGTAGCCTTTATATATACAACAAGCTGAAAAACAGTCAAGGACTCTATTCTGTTCACAGTAGTGCTAAAGAAGATGAAATATTAGGATAAAGGATGGGAAAGATCTCTGTAAAGAGAATAATGAAAATGGTAAGAAAAGAAATAGCTGAAGATGTTAACAAATGGAAAAACATACCATGCTCATGGCTGGAAGAATCAACATTGTTAAAATATCCATACTACCAAAGCAATAAACAATTTTAATGCAATCCCTAATAAAGGTCCACTGTCATGCTAAAGACCTCAAAAAATAATACTTCATTTTATATGGAATCAGGAAAAAAACTCAAATAGACAAGACATAACTCAGAAATAAAAATAAAGCAGGAGAAATTACACAACCAGACCTCAGGCTATACTATAAATTAATAATGATCAAAACAGCATGGAACTGGCAGAAAAATAGGGGAGAGGTATATGTATGGAATAGAATAGAGAACCAAGATATGAACCCAGCTACTTACCATTATTTGATCTTTGACAAGCCAATTAAAAATATTCAGTGGGGAAAAGATTCCCTATTTAACAAACAGTGCTAGGTGAACTGGCTGGTGACCTGTAGAAGACTGAAATTGGACCCACACCTTTCATCATTAACTAAGATAGACTCTCATTGGATTAAAGATTTAAACTTAAGACATGAAACTATAAAAATACTGGAACAAAGTGGAGGAAAAACTCTTGAAAAATTGGCCAGGGTGAATATTTTATGAGGAGGACCCCTTGAGCAATTGAAGCAACATCAAAAATACACTACTGGGACTTGGTCAAACTAAAAAGCTTCTGCACAGCCAAGAACACAGTAAGTAAAGCAAACAGACAGCCCTCAGAATGGGAGAGGTTGTAGGTTATGTCTCCAACAAAGGTTTAATAACAAAATCCACAGAGAACTCAAATGTATTAGCAAGAAAAGACAAGTGATCTCATCTCAGGGTGGGCAAGGGACTTGAAAAGAAACTTCTCTGAAGAAGATAGGCACATGGCCTACAGATACATGAATAAATGCTCATCTTTAATCATCAGAGAAATACAAATCAAAACTACTTTGAGATATCATCTAATGCCAGTAAGATTAGCCCACATCACAAAATCCCCAGACCAGAGATGCTGGCATGGATGTGGAGAAGAGGGACCATTTCTACATTGCTAGTGGGAATGCAAACTAATATGTTCCTTTTAGAAAGATGTTTGGAGAACACTTAGAGATCTAAAACTAGACCTGCCATTTGATCCTGTGATTGCTCAACTAGGTATATAACCACATGACCAAAAATCACATTATAACAAAGATATATGTACCACAATGTTTAGTGCAGCCCAATTCATAATTGCTAAGTTATGGAAGAAGCCCAAGTGCCCATTGTCCTATGAATGGATCAACAAATTGTGGTATATGTACACCATGGAATATTATGCAGCCTTAAAGAAAGATGGAGACTACATCTTACATGTTTACATGGACAAAGCTGGAACATATTCTTCTTAGCAAAGGATCTCAAGAATGGAAGAAAAAATATCCAATGTACTCAGTCTTACTATGAAACCAATTTCATAGCAAGCTTTGAATAGTTTTCAAAAGCTATAACCCAATTATAGCCCAAGAAGAAGGGGAAAGGGGACCGAGAGGATACGGGTAGCAGAGCATGGGTAAAGGGAGAGTAATTGGTGGGAGCACACCTACCGTGCATCTTACAAGGGTATTTGTGAAATTTACTAGGTGTAGAATATAAATTTCTTAACACAATAACTAGGAAAATTCCATGAAGTCTATGTTAATAATTTTGATGAAAACATTTAAAATTGTATGTAAAACCAGTACATTGTGCCTCATGATTGCATTAATGTACACAGCTATGATTTAATAAAAAAAAAAAAGAATTAGAAAAATAATTCCAAGTGAAACAAAAAAACAAACAAACAGCCTGAATAGCCATAGCAATGATAATCAAAAAGAACAAAGCTGGAGAAATAACATACCTTAAATTATAAAAGGCTATATAATTAAAACAACATGATACTTACATGAGAACAGACATATATGGCCAGGCGCAATGGCTGATGCCTGTAATCCTGCCACTCTGGGAGGTTGAGGCAGTTGGATGGCCTTGAGCTCATAAGTTTGAGACCAGACTGAATCAGAGTGAGGCCCAGACTCTTAAAAAATAGCTGGGCATTGTGGTGTGTGCCTATAGTCCCAGCTACTCAGGAGGCTGAGGCAAGGGAATTATTTGAGCATAAGACTTTGAGGTTGTTGTGAGCTAGGAGACCATGGCACTCTACCAGGGGGCAACAAAGTGAGATTCTGTCAAAAAAGAAAATAAAAGAGAAAGAAAGACATAGGCCAGACTGAATCAGAGTGAGGCCCTGTCCCCTATAGCTGGGACTATAGGCACACACCACAAGACATAGACATATATGTTAGCAGAGCAGAAAAGAACCCAGAAGTAAAATCATATTTTGAGAAGTCCTAGTCTTTTAAAATTTCATGTCAAAATATTAAGGAGGTTTTTGATGGATAGCTTGAGTCAGAGATATAAAGGTACCCATAACTGTAGCATGTTCATTGTCCTGATTAGATGAGTTGTTGCACTTTTCTTCATCTCCTTTTCCTGCTGCTTGATTTGAAAATGTATATTTTTGCGCTCATGTGTTAGTTACAACTTGTTAAAAAGAATATGTGGGTTTTTTCTCTTATTGTTTATTTCATTCTTAAATGAAATCATTTAGGATAATGGTCTTTTATTCCTTTCTTGCTGAAAAAGGCATTATTCTATCTACATCTTTGTTCATTCATTCATGAATTAATAGGCACTTTTATAAATTTTACCTCTTTGCAATGGGGAATTTGGGGGCAATAAGCAGATGTCTCTTTAAAAAATATTTTTTACTCCTTTAGGTAGGTACCAGTAGTGGGATTACTGGATTTAATGATAGAGCTACTATAAGTTCTTTGAGAAATCTCCATACTGTTTTCCATATGACTTGTACTAATTTGCAGTTTGACTAACAGTGTATAATCATTTCTTTCTCTCTGCAATATGTGAGGATCTATTGTTTTTGAACTTCTTAATGAAAGAAATTCCAACAGCTTCTCTCATTGACAGATAGAGCTAGGGATGGAAGAAGGTACAGGACACTGACCCCAGCTTCAGTCTATGATAATACAGAAGACTAAGGGGTGGGGCCAAGGCCAGAGAGCAGGAATCAAGTTATAAGCAGGGACTGTTCCCAAGTTGGAACAGATAGTAACCTCACACTGACTTGGGCCAATTTAGGCTCACTATCATATAATTAAAATTGCAAATTTTGACTCCCATGAATTTTTCAGAAAGGTTTGAGGGATGACACATGCATACATGGAAGTTTTTTATGTAACCTTAAACCATCAATTAGCCCAAAGGTAAACAACAACAACCAATGCCCCACTAGGAAAGGAAGGTCAAACTAACTAGATAGTTCAGTTAGCTTACAGAAGATAATTGTTGAGACTTCACAAAGAGGGACCCATTTGGTGATTTGAGAAGCTTTTCCTTTTCTTTTGTAATTTTTTCAAAGATTGTTTCTTTTATTTCAAATTAATATGAAGGTACAACTTTTAGGATTACATTGTTCTCACTTCTAGAGTAAATTTACAGTTGTAAAAGAGCCCCTCATGGTGGGGGGGGTGGTTGTTATACACCTTTGCAATGTGCACATTAAGTGAGATTACAGAACATGCCCTCCATCCTTCTACAAATCATTCTCCCTCTCCTCTCTTCTCCCTTTCCCCTCTCCTTGCCCCTGTACTAGACTATATTTGTGTTTTATCATTCATAACAGCATGTAATTGTTTATATATTTGTTTCATATTAGTATTGAGGACATTGGATATTTTCTTTCACTCTTGTGATACTTTACTAAGAAAAGTAAAGTATGGATTTCAATTCCATCCAGGTAAATTTAAAAGATGTAAAGTCTCCATCATTTGTAATGGCTGAATAGTACTCCATGGTATACATATGTACCACAATTTGTTGATATAGTCATTGGTTGATGTGAATTTGGGTTGCTTCATAACTTGGAACTTATGAATTGAGCCACAATTCATAATTCAATTCATGCAAATGTCTTTGTGGTAAAGTGATTTTTGTTCTTCTGTGTAGATACCAAGTAATAGGATTGCATGATCAAATGGAAGATTGACTTTTACTTCTTTGAGAATGTTCTATAGCTCTTTCTAAAATGGGTTTATTAGTTTGCAATCCCACTGGCAGTGTAGAAGTGTTCCCTTTGCTCCATATCCACACCAGCATCTGCAGTTTGGGGACTTTGTGATGTGAGTTAATCTTATAGGAGTTAAGTGGAATCTCATAGTCCTTTTGGTTTGCATTCTCTGATGATTAGGGATAATAATTTTTTTTCATATTTATTGGCCATTCATCTGTCATCTTCAGAGAAGTTTCTGTTCAAGTCTCTTGAGCACTTATTAAGGGGGTTGTTTGCTCTTTTCTTGTTAATTTATGTTCTCTGAGATGGTAGTTATCAGCCCTTTTTAGATTCCTAACATGCAAAAATTTTCTCCTATTCCAAATGCTATCTGTTTGCTTTGTTTGTGGGTGCCCTTAGCTGTGCATAAGCTTTTTAGCTTGATCAAATCCCAGTTATTTATTTTTTGCATAGCTGCAATTGCCATGTGGAGATTCTTCTCATAGTTTTTCCTCAGGCCAATATTTTCAAGAACTTCCTCTACAGTGTCTTCTAGAATTTTTATTGTTTTGTGTCTTAAATTTAATTTTTTCCAGCTACATTTAGTTTTTAATCAATGGTGAGAGAGGTGTGAGTTCAGTTTCAGACTTCTAAATGTTGATAACCAGTTCTCCCGGCACTATTTCTTAAATAGGGATTCTTTTCCCCTTTGCATGTTTTTGTTAGGCTTTTCAAAGATGAAATGACAATTATGTGGTGGGGTTCTCTGGATTCTGGATTCTATTCTGTAGTCTACATCTCTATTTTTGTGCTAGTACCAACTGATTTGATCATTGTAGACTTGTAGTATAATCTGAAATCTGGCAACATGAAGCCTTCAGATTTGTTTTTATTTCTAAGAACTGTATTTGCTATTCAGAGTTTCTTCTGGTTCCATATGAAGCAGAGTACTATTTTTTCAAGTTCTTTAAAATAGACATTGGTGCTTTGGTGGGGATTGCATTAAATCTACACATTGCTTTGGGTAGTATGGACATTTTGAGAATGTTAATTCTTCCCAGCCATGAGCATTGTATGTTCTCCCATTTTTTGACATCATCCACTTTTTCCTTTCTCAACGTTTTATAGTTCCCTTTATAGAGATCTTTCATATTTCTTGTTAGATGTATACCCATGTATTTCATCTTCCTTGGCACTACTGTAAAAGGAAGTGTCTTTGATTTTATTTTTGGCTTGAATGTTTGTATATGAAGGCTACTGATTTGTGGGTATTGCTTTTGTATTCTAAAATGCTGCCATCTTCTTTGCTCACCTCTAAGAGCTTTGTTATTGAGTCCCTGGGGTTTTCCAGGGATAAGATCATGTCATCTAAAAAGAGCAAGACTTTGACCTCTTCTGTCCCCATTTGAATATCTTTGATTTTCTTGGCTTGCCTGATTGTGATGGCTAGGGTTTCCACTTTGTTCTATAACAGTGATGGCAGAGAGAATCCTTGTCTAGTTCTACATTTGTGTGGAAAGCTTTCAGTTTTACTCCATTCAATAAAATACTGGTCATAGGTTTTCTATAAATGGGGTCTATCAACTTAAGAAATGTTTAAACTTATGATATAAAACTATAAGGGTTCTTGGAGAGAATGCAGGGGAAACACTTGAGGAAGCTGAACTGGGAAACTACTTTATGAGGAGGACCCCCCCTCCCAGGCAATTGAAGCAACATCAAAACTACATTACTGATCAAACTAAAAAGTTTCTGCACAGTCAAGAACACAGTTAGTAAAGCAAGCAGACAGCCCTCAGAATGGAATAAGATCTTTCCAGGTTATGTTTCTGACAAAGGTTTGATAACCAGAATCCACAGAGAACTCAAACTTATTAATAAGAAAAGAATAAGTTGAAATTATATATTGCTTAGGTAGTATAGACATTTTAACATGAGCAGGGTATGTTTTTCCATTTGTTGGTATTTTCAGCTTTTTCTTTCCTTACAGTTTCATAGTTTTCTTTATAAAGATCTTTCACATCCTTTGTTAGGTAAACTCCCAGATATTTCATCTTCTTTGGCACTACTGTGAATGGAATAGAGTTCTTGACTGTTTTTTCAGCTTGACTATTGTTGGTATATATAAAGGCTACTGACTTA
>CAUYTI010040730.1:0-50914 GCA_963575145.1 Galago senegalensis
TGGATTGGATGAACATTTACAAAAATACTTAACTTCAGGCTTTTGGTATATTTGTTTTTTAATTTTTTTTTGTAAATAGGTAAGCAAAACATAAGAATAAAAAGTTGTGGGCACTATGAAACCAATTTATAAACACCCACACTTTCATATGAAAGCTATAACCCAACTATAGCCCAAGAAGAAGGGGAAGGAGGAGAGGGAGGGGAGGGGTGGGGGAGGATGGATGGAGGGACGGTAATTGGTAGAACCAAACCTATGGTGCATTTTACAAGGGTACAAGTTAAATCTACTAAGTGTAGAATATAAATGTCTTAACACAATAACTAATAAAATGCATGAAAGGCTATGTTAACCAATTTGATGGAAGTATTTCAAATTGCATATAAAACCAGCACATTGTACCTCATAATTGCATTAATGTATACAGTTCTGATATAATAAAAAAAATTAAAAAATAAAAAGAGGTAAAGGGAATGAAGAAAAAAATATTCATGGGCTTTAAGTCTGGTAGACTTGAGTTTTTACCCCCAGCTGTGTTATCATGGACACTGCTATCCAAACTTCATAAAGCATTTAGAAGAATTGCATGCCATAACAGTTAACTCAGGTGTTGCAACATTGGTGGGCACTTAAGAGTATTCGTTGACTCCCAAATGTGCCTCCAGTTCTTTCACTTCCACAGACCTTAGATCAGGTTATTATTTATGACCTAGATAATTGTGTTCACTTGCTTCCCTTCAATAATTCCTTTTTGTTATTACTAGAATAATATCGCTAAAGTATATATATTTTTAATTATATGCATTGTATTATTGATTTTTCTTAATTTTTAATGGCTATTTTATTTTATTTTTATTGAATAATAGCTGTGTACATTAATATTTTCATGGAGTACAGCTTTTTTTATATACAATTTGAAATATTTTCATCAAACTGATTAACATAGCCTTCTGTACACCATGGAATACTATGCAGCACTAAAGAAGGATGGAGACTTTACCTCCTTCATGTTTACATGGATGGAGCTGGAACATATTCTTCTTAGCAAAGTATCTCAAGAATGAAAGAAAAAGTATCCAATGTACTCAGCCCTACTATGAAGCTAACTTATAGCTTTCATAGGAAAGCTATCACCCAATTATAGCCCAAGAATAGGGGGAAAGGGAAGAGGGAGGGGAGGGGAGGAGGGAGAATGGGTGGAGGAAGGGTGATGGATGGCATCACACCTATAGTTCATCTTATAAGGGCACATGTAAATCTTTCTAAATGAAGAATATAAATGTCTTAACACAATAACTGAGAATATTGATTATTTTAATATCATGAACATCTACAACTTTGAACTGAGAATATTCATTTAATACATTTTATGCTATGATTATCTGAAATAACATATACAATACTTGCAAAGTTCAAACATACTTAAAAACATAAATAATTTCTTTTTTGTGTCTTTGGATCTTATTTCAAATTGAAGGACTTTTAAATCTGTATTTTAAACTTTATCTTATGACCTAAGACACAGATCTGTAGACATTAAAAAAGATGGAGACCTTACATCTTTTGTGTTAACTTGGATGGAGTTGGAACACATTCTTCTTAGTAAAGTATTACAAGAATGGAGAAGCAAGAATCCAAGGTACTTAGTTCTAACATGAAGCCAGAGGATGATCTAATATATACTCACATGAGTGAAGAACTCAAATCCATTCAAGGTGGGAGGCAGGGGAATGAGGGAGTGGTGAGAGAGGAGAAGGGAGAGGAATGGATGTGCTTTCACTTAACGGACCCACTATTAAGGTGTATGGCACACTTTGGGGGGCAGGACACAATTGTAAGAGTGAGTGTACCTCACAAATGTAAACCTTGTAATCTAATTTTTTAACCTCAATTAACCTGAGACAATTTTTAAAAAATAATTTAATTTTTTGGCCTTTCTTATTGATTTATTGTTTAAATTTCAGAATATTAAGAGGCACACATGTTTTGTTTACTTAACTTTTTCCAGAAATTGAGTCAAGGTTCTAAGTATGCCTCATACCCAGACGGAGTGCACCATACCTGTTAGGTGTGGATTTACCCAACCCTCCCCCCTCTTCCAGCTCCAGGTCCATTGAGATTTATTTCCATGTGTGCAACAAAATGTTGATTGATCATTTCCAGCCTGCTATTGAACACGTGTGTTTAGTTCTCCATTCCCATGATGTTCCACTTAGAAGAATGGTCTCCAGATCCATCTGGGTTGGCACAAAAGATACTAGATTGTCATTTCCTTTGATGGCTGAGTAGTACAGATTTTTTTCCAGAACACTGGCTTTCTCAGAAACTTGTTATGACAAGCGTCTATTGTTTAAAGGAGAAAGCCTTTCTTGCTTAACTGGATACATCACCCTATCTTCCTGTCTTTGTATCCGGCTATTTTTCTCCTTATCTATTATCCTCTAGTCTCAGCAGATAGTCAGGCAATACTGGTGTATGACAGACACTTGCCATCTTTGGACCATTGCATGCACAGTCTTTTTAACCACAATCCCTCCCACTTTCTGTTTACCTTACCCCTTTACTTTTTCAAATCCTTTCTATTCTGTGTTCAGTTCAAGCACTGTATTCTCAATAAAGGCATTCTTCTTGGATCTCCAGACAGAATTCATCATTTGCTTTATTTGTATTAGGTTAACACATTTTTATACTTCTCTGGACAAACAAATCATCATATGTGAGTTATTTGTTTATTTGTAATTGTAGTTCTAAACACATTTTATTTAGTGCCTTGTAGTTATAACATATTTCCACTTGCATTCGATCTTCATAATAATTCTGCAAATCGGAGCTCTCATTTTATGTATGAACAAAGTTGAAAACAAAAGAGTCTCTGTAGAATATGGTTAAACCTTGGTAAATAATTTAGATTATGTGTCTTTAGACATACCATTTCAGCCATGCATAAACGCCTTACATGTAGTATGTCAATCCTCACCAGAGCCCCATAAAGTGGCTACAATGACTACATTTCATTGATTTTAAGATGTTTCTTATTCCAGTTAAACGTTGTTGCATTACAAACTCCCCCCAATTTTAGCCTAAAACAATAAACATTTGTTCTTGTTTATGACACCAGATCTGGGTAGGCTCAGGTGCTCATAGATGAGCTTGATCATGACTTTGAAGTCAGCTAGTAGGAAGGCGGGGTCCTGGATGATCCAATAAGACCATGGTTAGGTAGGCGGAGGGCCTGGGTGATCCAGCAAGACCTTGGTTAGGATGCACTGGCTCTGTGCTACATGGCTCTCACCATTCCAGTAGGCTAGCTGGGGTTTATCTTCCTGGAAGTGGCACAGTTATAGAACAAATGGAATGTGAAAGGCCTCGTAAGCCTAGTTTTAGAAGTGGGCACATCATCAAGTCTGTCACATTATACTGTCCCAAATAAGGCAAGATGGGAGACACTGCAAGCCCTTTTGCCAAGTATGTGGATTCTGCAAAAGGAAACGTTGGTGTTGTATTGGCAATTAATCTACCCCATACCTTTGCCCCCTCCCATTGTGACATCTCTGAAATTGGTCTTATATTCAACTATATTCCTATATTCATCCTTTATTTTCATCAGATTCTTCCAGAGACAATTGGTGTCTGTTTCTGCATGTCATCTGGGGCAACCTCAGTGCTCTTTTGAGGTTTTTCAGACCACACTGGCAGTGTGAATTCAGCTGGCTGACCTGGACAGCAACTAGCTATTGTTCATGCTGTCAAGGGACATATTTTTTTGCCTTTTCCACTTTGTGCTGAAGTGGAGGCACATACGTTTTCTGGTACCCTTTTCTGTGGGTCAGATGTTTTTCTAATTCTCTTCCCATTGAGGTCATAGCCCTTTGGTATAACTACTCTACACAGGGTTTGCTTTCTAACTTTCTGCTTTTGGTGATTTTTCTTTTGTAGTGGTACATAAAATACTGGCCTGTCTTCGCAGTATAATCAAAGGCATCTTAGAAAAAATATTGTCTACATCTATGTCAAAGATGAGACATTTGAGTCATGATGAGTTTAATTAACTTTGCAAAGGCCTAACAGCAGCCGTTAAGTAGTATTAGTAAAAGGATGTGCGCCCACATGGTGTGCAGCCACTGCCACCATTGAATTTATGAAACCAGTTGATCTTAAAAATTGCATTATAACTTAGAATTGTCTTTCAATTGTGCCTTTTATCATCGCTTGTTTAGACAAAATTTTTTTTTGACAGTGGATGGGAGTTACATTAGAAATAATTTTATATGGATTACATGTCTATTGAATCAAATAAATAGCATGCTTTATCTTCTAGGAACTACACATTATTAGGGACCTAATTGAATGAAGTTAAATAAATAAATGTTTCAAAATGTGTGGTGAGGCCATCAAGAGAGAGTTCCCTGCAGTTTTCCTTTTAATATTTCTTAGTCGCCCCATTATATTTAACTCTATCTTTATCCTTCGGTAATGAATGCTTTGTCTTTTACCTAATAGCTATGTCTGTCTACAGAATTACTCCCTGTTAACAGAGGCCACACAATTATTTGACTCACTCAAACTCTTTAATTCAAACACTTCGTGTACTGTGGGCAATCAGTAAACATCCATTAAAAGATACTGAATAAAAACGTCAATAACAAGAACATTTGAATGGAGTTTTGGAAATGTAAGATGTTAAAATTCTAATATTTAGTTTTTACATTTTGCAAAAGAAAGAATTACCTTGTTGCCCTAAGCTGGGTTTTTTTTTCCCCCCACCCAGCTTTATAGTTTAGGAATATTAAACATTTTTTTTAATTCCATAGGAGTCGAGATAAGCTCTGAAATATTCACCAATAAAGAACCACAAGTTTTCCTCAAGCCATAAAGCAGCGGTGGGATATTAAATATTTAAAACCCCCACAAAGTTTTTTCTCTGAGCTGCCAACCCTTTCTAAAGAAATGTATTAAAAGAATTCCCTTCAGTCTTTATCAGATCCCCACTTTTTGTGAATAAAGGCAATACCTTTCTTCTATGCTGTGAGTAAATCTAAAATTTGTTCTGACTGAAAACTCCTTCAAGTAAACACACAGCATTTTTTGGTGTTTGTTGTTCCTCATCAAGCTATAAGGAGGCCCTGGAATAGGTTTCCTCCTCCCGCAAATAACCAGGCAGGAGTTACTGGAAAGTGCCGTCTGCTCCTCAGTCTGGCACCTTCGTCAGTGGGTTTCTCGTTTTCTTCCAGCTGGAGACGTGCCATGTCAGACTGTCACACTAATAAATAAGACAAATAGTTCAGCTTCTTTTTAATTTCTTAAGTAGGTTTTCAGGCATATTTAATTTAACAGATTTGGGAGTTGACATATGTAATAGCCATATTTCATTGTGGGTAAATAAAACAGAGATTTACTAATGAATAAACATTCTTCAATTATTTTTGACACTAAGATTCTTTCTGAAATGCTATATTTTTCCAATGTTGGCCTCCCTTTTTTTCTGCCAGCCTTCTCCATGGTTGCTTGTTTTTCTTGCTTTTTGCACGGCTTTATGTTCACTCAAAGAGACATTTCAGGTGGCACCTGTGGCTCAAGGAGTAGGGAGCCAGCCCCATATACCGGAGGTAGCAGGTTCAAACCCAGCCTGGCCAAAAACTACAAAACAAAGAGACATTTCATTCAGTTTGAAAGTGTGACTAAAACGTTCACGATTAAGCTGATTGATTACATTTTTGGTAATTGTTTAATGGCTACAAATATCATGTAAATATTTCTCTTCCAGACTCAGCTTTTCAGGCAATATCTGTTGACCTTAAGGATTCATTTTTGGGTATTATCAGCATAAATCCCTGAAAATTATTTCTGCTCAATATTGATGGTAGATATAGTAACATTAAGACTAAGAAAAGTAACTAATATTTTACTTAGTAATGTTTATTACTAAAATTACTAAAATTAAAACAAAGAGAAAGCATAATGCTTTTTACTTTCACGAACTAAATGAAAAAAACCACTTAACACAAATGCACAAAACTTGGCACAGAATAGGTTGTTGTGTGGATTAGGATCTTATAAAACTATCAGAGTATAGAGCTGTTCTGAAAACTTTTTTATTATTTCTTAACCTGCTCATAAGTGGAATTAAAGTAAGTCAGTGTGTTGGTCTCACATGAGGGACACCAGCAGTTCTTTCTGCCCCTGTATATCTACGCTGCTGTTCCTCACAAGCGTGGAGCTTAGTTCTTCCATCTGTAATTCCAGGCTATCTCTGTTATTGCTCTAATTAATAGAACATGGTGGAAGTGGCCTTCTAAGGGTCTTAAGAGGACTGAAGTCTTCCTATTGTAGGGATCCAGCTGCCAGGCTGTGAGGAAGCCCAAGTAGCTATATGGATGGACCCACAGATCTGGTTGACAGCACCAAATGCATTCCCCACAGGGGGCCAACTTCAATTTCCATCTGTGTAATTCACGCCATTTGCACCTTGCAGGCATTTCAGCATCCCAACCTGTATCAAAAGCACAAAACCCCCCAATCGATCCAAATGTGTGGGCATTTGTGTCATGTCCTCATGTGATTCTGAATAAGGGGAAAAATAAGTCTGGGCCAGAAAATCAGAATGAGATCTGAGGGATCAGGGAGACCAGGGCACAAGAAACTATGAAAGAAAAGCTCAGCATTCTAAACTTTACACTGGGTTAGCTTCTCATTGCGAACTAAAGAAGAGATCCTAAGACCTCTGCTAACTGAGTGAACCCCTCTTGGCCAAGAGACCCCAGAAACACCTTAAAATGGAGTTCTCAGACATGACAAGATGGGACTGTTACAGCACCATCACATGTCTTTGATTTCCCATCATAAATAAATATTAATGACTCCTCCCATAGCTTGCTAAATCGGTGCATTTCACCAGCCCCTCAGTATAAAATTCAGTTGCCTTTTGTCTCTTCTTTGCAGACTGTGTCTGGCTGCTGGAGTTTGACTTCCCAGCGTGTTGGAATGGCTGCCCAGCAGGTTGCTATGCTTTAGTTAACTTTCTGAAGTATAAACCTAATTAATTAGTTTTTTATTAACAAATGGAGACCACTGAAGGACCCAGGGAGATCCCTCATTTTCCCCAGGATGATTGAAGGTCACTGGCACCAATGTCTGCCCAAGCCCATCAGTAACTCAGATGCACTCTGACGTCACAGGGAGAAGCTTGAGTAGGCTTCCCCGGATCACAGATCTCCCACATTTAGGATGAAGATTTCGGAGACTTTATGTCTCCCTACCCCTTCCCTTCAGTTCTTCCCCATTGTTCCATGTCCTTCCATTTCAGGACCCCAGAGGGAATTACTTTCTTGGCTCTAGATTTTAGGTAAGGGTGCTAACCTAGTTTCTCTGGTTCCCTTTCTTCCAGACCTGGAGGGAATGTTTCATAGGTTCCAGACTTGAGGGTGGGAACCTGGGCAAACTCAGCTGCACTGCAGAGTTTGTGATGCTGCTTATTGTTCATGACTCAGAGCAGAGGCCCTCATGAAGGTAAGTGCAGTTATAAAAATCTTAGGTCTAAGGAAACAGTCTCTACTCTATGAACAACAGGGACCCCAGTAACACGCTTAAAAACGATTTAGAAATCTTGAAAATGTTTGAAATCTGACATAAAATGATTTAAGGCTTTGCTGGCCACAATGAAATGCTAAAGAGAACCTCTAGTTTATCTACATGATCAGTTAAAACAAAGAGGCTCTCAAAACTTTCAAAACAATGAATAAAATGCTATAGCTGATGTTTTAAATTTTCCGAATAGAGTCAACAGTCTCTTAGAGCCTCCCTTAATGATTTAAAGTTAAATCATTAACTTAAAGACTCTAAAAAAGGCAGATGTGAAATATTTAGAGTGGACTCTTCCTTTCTTTCTTGCCTTTCCTTCTATCTCTGCTTTTATTTTATTTACTTTAAAAATTTTTTTAGTTTATTTATTCACTATTTGTTTTTTTAATTCTTTATTAAATAATAACTGTGAACATGAATGTATAGATGGGATACAATATGCTGGTTTGATATACAAGGTGGAATGCTTACATCTAACCGATTCACATAACCGTCTCCTTGCTTACTTATTTGTTGGGGTAAAAACATTCATACTCTATTCTTAATAGTTTAGAAATGTATAATTGCATTATGCACATCAGGTTGGATGCCCCCAAATACCCTCCTTCTCCCAGCCTCCCTCCTCCCCTCCCCTCTCTTTCCTCCTCCCTCCTTCCTTCTGGACTATAGTTATGTTTTACCATTCTTTATATGTCCACCATCTCTGCTTTTAAACAATTGTTTTTCTTCCCAACTAGTTTTTTTTTTAAATTGTTCCAAATATTGACTTTTCTTTTTCTTCTCCTGTTTAAAAACTCTTCTACAATACCGGTTCCTAGAAAGGAACACAGCTGCCTAACTAAACTAGACCAAAAAAAAAAAAAAAAAAGACTAAAGAAGGTAAGGGACAATATGTTACATTTGGCTTTTTTCCCCTCATTATTCCAGATTTTTTCTCTCACTTTTTTGTCTATCTTTAACAACCTCTAACCTAAATTTCTTCAAAACTATCTATCAATTTGGCTTTTAATATGTAAAACTTTTTAGCTTCAAATAGACTAAAGAGAGTAGAAATATTTTATCCCAAGGTATATATATATTTAACACATTTTAAAATGACTACTGCAAAAGCATCTTTTAATGAGAAAAAACTTGAGATTCTCTACTTTTAATAGTCTGAAAAGAAACATTATTTCTCTGGCAGGGCTGTAACTGTAGGGCTTCATTTTCATAACAAGACTATCTTTTGCTAAATAATCAAGCCTTCCCTTCTCTCTCCCTCTCCCTTCCTCCACATGGTTATATAAGACCTAAAGGAGACTGAAGACTTTGGTGATGATATCTGTGTTATAATTTCATAATTCTTTTTAGTAATTTGGCATCTTAAAGTCTTATTACTGATGATGCTCATAAAATGCCTAAATTATTTGTAAGTAAGTTAGAATACTAAAGCATTAATTGTTGGACATAGGTTTTGAAACTGCTTTTTATAAAATTAATAAAGGGTCACAAGGGGGAGATTGAGGTAGGCAAATGCATGTAGACAAAACCAACCATCGTTCCCTAGCTTGCTTTCCAATGATTACTTACTACTCAAGCGTCACAGAGCTAATGGTCAAAAGATTCCAAGCTTTCTTGATTGCTACCACAGATACATCATTCTGTGAAACATAGGGCTAGATTTTGTGATATCTTCCAGGCCCTGCATTCTGGTGGACTGGATGACCCAACCCAACCAGTGGCCCATATCAAGGAATTGATTCCACTCATATTTCCATTCCCACCCAAGAACCAACTCAGCACAGACAATTTCTGTACCCCTATGGTTCTACCCCAAACCCAGCCAATTAGCAGACCCAATTGCCTAGACTTTTGCCTGCCAAACTATCTTTATAAACTCGCTCTCCCCAAAGTTTCAGGGAGATAGATTTGAGAAATTACTCCCATCTCCTTGCCTGGTCCTTTGTGAAATAAAACTCTCTACTATAACCCTTTCCGTCTCAGGGTGCTGGCTTCCTCTTGAGCAGCCAGCAATGAACCTGGTCAGACTCAATAGTCCGATGTGGTGTATTTTGTGATCTTGTTTTTCTACAACATAAAAAACTAAAGTTACTTAGGTGGGCTACTCAAAATTGGGAACTGATTAATAGCTCAAAGTTACTTTAACTTCCTAGTTTTTTCATCAAAGATAAGGGTTGAGAAGAACTAGCATTAAAATTATTATACACAAGATGTTAGAGAAAGCATTCTATATACAAAGTATTTTTAAAAACTAGATGTTTTCAAATAAAATTAAATTTTTGCTTTTTAAAATTCTTT
The DNA here is from genome assembly GCA_963575145.1 of Galago senegalensis. Classification (NCBI taxonomy): domain Eukaryota; kingdom Metazoa; phylum Chordata; class Mammalia; order Primates; family Galagidae; genus Galago; species Galago senegalensis. Next base: position 9,877 of record CAUYTI010040730.1, read on the forward strand.
ACATTGTGTTTTAAACCTCTGATAGTTAAAAAACTTTCTAAAATCAAAATTTTAAAGTTGTCTTTTTGACTTCAGGCTAGCTTTCTAAATATTAGGAGTGCTAGAAATCTAAGAGAAACATATTTGACTTACTTGGTATGTTAAACTATACAGGAAGCATTGTCAAATATGGAATGGTAATTAATTTTCTTTGGGTTATATTCATATAAAGACATAATAAAAATATTCCAAAATTGTATGATAGTCCTAAAATTTTGATATGCTATAATATATGCTATCAATAATAATTACAGTCATTATATTATTGTTATATGCCACAAAATTAGCTAACCTTTCTTTGTCAATTGTCTTTTTAACCATGGCTATTCTAAGACATTTTGCCATATGACAAACAATTATTATTTTACTTTAATTCTTCTCAAAAAGTGGTTTTCTATTAACCTTAGAGATTGTACAGCTTAGACTGAATTCTGAATTGTTTTGTGGCTGTGCATCTCTGAATAATGTTTTTAAAGTCTTCTTCCATTTTTCTGATTTGGACTCAATGCAACTGCCACCACCACTTTTTTCCTCTGAGGTGCTGCAAGTACACCTTGTGATATATCAACTCCAAGATAAACTGTGCTAAATATTAATTTTTATTTTTATCTGAAAGCTACTCAGACTTTAACTGAAGAAGCTTTGAGTTAAGATCTCGTTACCTCAACTAGATTACATCCAGACTCTAAAGACATTGACTTACTTTGTTTAAAAAAACAGTAATGCATTTATGAGAATTTTTAATTCAACTACAAATAAAACAATAATAAATTACATGGGACTGAACTAATGGGTTTTGACCATTTGTTTAAAATGTGACAATTCTTTTATAGTTGGTTTTCCAGATGTTAAGAAAATGTTTTCCTTTTTTTCTTTTTAACTATTCATAGCTTACAATAAATTGGTAAAGTATATATTTTAAATTTTCTCTACTTTATTACTCCAAAATTTAGAAACTATTCAAAAGTGTTCTTATTTTAGGATAATATAGGTATTTGCCTAACTTTGATAAGAATCTGTCTTTCTTTTATAACAGGGCAAAATTTGACAAATTCATTATTTTACCTAGGGGCTTTGGCTGGAGTGGCATATTTTCAAATATTTCCAGACCACTTTGAGAAACCAGGTTGACTTTATAAGGCCAGTAAAAGCCCTCTGGAAAAAAAAATACTGATCTGATCCCTCATCTATAGCGTATCCTGATCTATGGTAAGTAAAGAATGTTCCTTCCCAATAGGTCCAGAAATCCCAAGTTACTTTGGGGCCTCAAAAAGAAGGAATTTCACAATTCCTACAGATATCTACAGGTGGTCAGATCCTTGGCCTGGGTCAAGAAACCTTTAAGTAAATTGAAATTCTTTTTTAAAAAAAGTCTGCAGCAAAGGCAGTTTTAAGAAGATATCTTATGGCCAGTAACTATTCTTAATATGTTTTCTGCAAATATTCAAATCTGGTATAATAAGACTAAAATTTATTTTACAAATAAGTTGGTCCTACCATGATTTGTCTTTAATAAAAATGAGAAAATTATGTCTAAGAAAGAAAGAAAGAAAAGGCTCATTATTGAATTGTAACCTGGTCCTTTTATTTTTGTTTTTTGTTATTTGTCCGAAGTTAAGACTAAATCTGGGTCTTCCTTGACTGTAAGAAAAAACTTACAATATTCTTCATGACATTTTTATTTGACTCCTTCATAGAATAGGTTTCTTTTTCCATTTTGATATCCAAATTATTTTTCTTTAATAGTCGAATTATTAATGTTGTTTATCATTTTATTTCTGAGAAAAACAGACTTCCTTTTCTAAAATCTCACTGGGGTTGGTTTTTATTCCATCGTCAATGTCCTGCTGCTCTACAGACAAACCTTCCTCGCTCTAGGCCCAGGGACTGTTGTGGAGGAAGGAAGTAGGAGAGATTATAAGGGCCACTTTAAGGGATAGAATGGTCTTAACAAAATGCTTATCTTTATGTAATTAATTGCTAGAAATTTTTAACTAAAACGTAGACTACAGTAGCTCGACATTTATAGAGAAGTTAATTTTATGACCATGTTTTTGTCTTTTGGTTTTCAACTGTATTATTTAAAAGGTTTTATTAGTGCCTGTCTAGCCCCATTCCCATCTGGCTCAAAATGCTTAATTGGCCCTCAGCTTTATGGCTATAAACTTCTCCTGAGCCATATGGGTCCCACTAGGGGCCTAGATGGGCGTTGGGCAAATAGCCACTGCATCCCATTAATGATCAAACAAAATAAAGTTTGAGCACGGCTGCTGCCACTGGAATATCTTGGCTAAAAGAGGAGACTCTGAACTAAAAATAAAATTCTAAGCCCTCTACTAGCTGAGTGGACCCCTCTTGGCCAAGAAGACCTCAGAGACACCTTAAAACTGAGTTCTCAGCCACAGTGGGCTGGGAGAGATGAGGTACTATTACATTCATATCATTTCCCTTTATAAATAATCATGATTCCTGTAGACATTGTTCAACATGTGTATCTGACAACCCTGCTCAATAGAAAACCTTGTTGCCCATTATCTGTTGTCTGAACCATGTCTACTTGGCTTCTTCCTATAGCTGGGCTTCCCAATCTGTTGGCATGGCCACCCTGTAGCAGGCTGCTACCCCTTTGAGAAATAAGGCTCTCCTCTTTCCAAAGTATGAACCTAATTGATATTTTTTTTAGTTAATGTCATAGTGAATCTGAAGTCACTTTTGCATGATTCCATGTATAATGTCCCTCCCAATAGCTCAAGAGTGAAGAGAAAGAAGGACTAATCATCTAAGAAGTCTGTTTTCCCTTTAACCAATCAACATGCAGAGAAGCTCTTCTTAATCTCATAACAAATATGAATCCAAAGTACTCCTGGGATGGGTTAAGGGTCAGATTCCCTTCCCCCACTGCCTTCTCAAAGAGCACCAATGGGGCGGTGCCTGTGACTCAAAAGGGTAGGGGCCAGCCCCATATGCCAGAGGTGGTGGGTTCACACCCAGACCTGGCCAAAAACTGCCAAAAAAAAAAAAAAAAAAAGAAAGAAAGAAAGAAAGAAAGAAAGAAAGAAAGAAAGAAAGAGCACCAATCTGGTCCCTTTCTTCCCTTAGGGCTCATTGTGTTCTCTCAGTCTTGAGTCCTTCCACTCCCCACTCCCCTCCAGCTGTTCCAGAGAATGCCCCTAATCCTCTCATTTGAACAGAGTAGTGTGAGGATTTGGTAGTAGGTAGTAGGAGTATAATTTCAAAGTCTGCTATCCCTAGGACCAGCCCACATTTCACTGTTGATTTTAATACCAGATTTGCCAGGGTGCTTCTGCTAAAATGGTTCTGGTTCTTTTTTTCTTTTTTCCATTGCTCTATGGCAAGCTCTTCCTTATTTTCCCTTCCACTGTATACTCTGTGTCCAAGGCAACCTCTTCTTGCCCCTCATGATTTTTTATTATAATATTTTAGGCCATTAACTTTTCAAATGAAATTATTCTATTCATATAGGTAGGACTTTTTCCCCCCTCCTAGAGAGGAAAAAATGCTTTTGTTTCGGTTACTAAGATAACCAACAGAACTTGGTTTAATGACTTCCCATGCCGTTCAGAATGATTAATCTTATTGACGCAGAGATTTTTCTGGATTAATGAAGCTTTTCCTTTATTAAAATCTCATCATTAAAATCTCACCACAAATTTTCAGGATGCCAAAGGATCTGGAAGGGAATATTCAAGGGCCAGAGACGGGGTATTCAGATATTGTCTCCATGCCTAGTGATGTGAGTGAGGGCTGCGCCTCTGTCTGTGCCTCTGACTCCAGGATCTGACTCTCCCGCACCTCCCTGGCCTGCTTTCTGAATTCAGTGGTAGTGTGAGGCTGTGCATTTAGCTCTCTAGCTCGCTGTTGCTACTGGCTACTTTACACTTTAAATAAGGAATTTAGTGAAGTGAGTATACTTGCCTCTAAGCTATTAACTGTAGGAAGTCATGTCCACAAATTTTAAAGTTGATTAGAATAACCGCGGAGGCATAATTTTAAAAAACATATGAAACACAAAACTAAAAGAAGGATATTATAGCAGGAGGGAAATAATTTTGTGTAATAAAAACAACATGAAATCAGAGCTCAAAAGCCACTGAAGTCCATTAAGTCATCATAAAGTAGTTTATGCATTGTTGGTATGAAGCAAAAATTCAGACAGTTAATGGCAGGTACTGAAGCCAGCACAGCACCACCAGAATCAATTTTAATTGTATGAAAGGTTGTATATATTGTCTCTAATGGCCAGTCAATCTTTACAAAATGGTTGTATATATTGTCTCTAATGGCCAGTCAATCTTTACAAAAATGTAAAGATATTACAAAATTGTACACTTTGAAATAAGTAGTTATGACATTTTTAGAAAGGAGACTACAGTGATTTTTTTGATAAGGTAATCAGAAATGTAGATGTCACGTAAAAGAAATTACTTGTCAATGCCCAGGACCTGGGAAGTAGTAGTCCTTTTCTAAGGAACAAAAGAAATAAAAACTATCTTTCAAACATTTATAAATAAAAACAAAGCTGGCAGATACAATTTGGGAACAGTTCAACCACAGAATAAATCAGCTTCTTGCTTAATTTGATAAAATGCCCAGCTTTCAAGCATGGAGCAAAGCCCATTTGAAGAGCTGACACCCTTGGGTAAATAGAGGTCATTTCTATATTAAAGAGAACAATACATGATTTGCAAAATGCCAGTCTTTCTACACATTGGTGATGAGTTTCTTGAAAATTAATAATAGTCTTCAGGAATAATTGCTGTCCATCCCTGTGGATTTTGACAATGTCGATTGTACCATATCACATTCATTACTCGTAGGATTTTAAAAATGTATAAGCAGGACAAAAAAACGGTGATAGTGGATGTTTTACTTCCCTGTTAGCATGTGCCAGTTAAAGAAAGGATTTCTAGTTAGGCAAAGAGATACAAAGAAGGCTGACATGAGAAATATTTGATGAAACGTTCTTATGATCTCATTTGTACATAATCATAAATTTCAAAAACTCCTGATTCTTTTCACATTATGCAATGATCCTATTATTCTCTCTCACATATTCTAAAATAATAAAGTGTCTTCTAAATTCTCAAATCAGGATTCAGAAATTAGAGTTGTCTTTTAAAATTAAACACTGATTATTTGGTAAAAGACAAGACATTTATTACGTCTAGATTAATCAATGAATCAATTTCTGAACTAAAATGCTTTGTTCTTTAAGCACTCAGTAATAAGTGGCGGTATTCACAATGACCACATGTCAATATGAATTTTCTTTCTTCCTAATATCACACTGTGTACTGAAATGAAGAGGGTAGAGAAAGTTGAAGATACCTTGGAAACCTTGTGTGTATGTATTAGGTTTTGCCAGAGGAAAAAAACCAATAGGATAGACAGAGAGAGACAGATACAAGCAGAGTTTTATTATGAGGCATCAGCTCACGGCTATGGAAGGCAGGCAGGTTATGATCTGCTGTATGTAAGCTGGGGGCACAGGAGACCCAGAGTATAGTTCCTGGCCCAACCCAAAGGCCTGTGAAGCAGGAAAGCCAATGGTGTAGGTCTCAATCCAAGTATGAAGGCCAAGTATAAAGAGTTTTGGTGTCCAAGGTCAGGAAAAGATGAATGTCATTCCTCAAGCAAGACAGAAAATTAACCCTTCCTCTGTCTTTTTTCCCTTTTCTGACCCTCCAAAGAGAGGGTGCCCACCGCCCTGGTGAAGGCAATTTTCTATATTCATTCACTCCATTTTAAATGCTAATTTCTTCCAGGAACATCCCCACAGACCCATCCAGAATTAATGCTTTACCAGCTATTCGAGCATCCCTTAACCCACTCAAATTGACATATAAAATTAGCCAGCACAGTGCATAAGCTGGAGAGAGAAGTGAAGTGATAGGGTCAGAGACATGAGTGTGAAGGAGTCTTGGCAACAGTAATAATCTCTGATGTGTATCAAGTACTTTCCATGTAGTCAGTGTGCTTAATACTTTACATCTTAGGTTACTATTTGTGGCAGTGTGTTTATTACGTCCGTTTCATAGGTGAGTACACTGAGGGATGTAGGAGTTTAATGACTTGTCCAGTTCCACACGGCTCGTAAATGGTGCTTGGCTATTTGAACTGAGATAGTTTGAATCCATGTTCTAAAGCAGTGATTCTCAACCTTCCTAATGTCATGACTCACAGGTTGAGAACAGCTCTTAAGTCTCGAATTACGGATTCACAATACATCATTAGAGCAGGAATGGTGGTAAACCTAATTTGAAAACAAAATTTGTAAGCAATTAGTGAAATCTGAGTAAATTAGTGTTTCCAAAATATTTCTAATAAGTGCTTGCCTTTAAATACATGAGATTCTGTGCCCTTTTGATATATGTGCTTTTACTTTTGTTATTTTATTTCTTTTATGTAAATTCTGTCATTAATCTGAAAGCAAACTCACCTGGCACTGAACAGGCCCTTCTTTGAATTCCTGGATACCAAGGACAAGCTTTTGCTAAGAGCAAGTTCCTTTTCTCTTTGTCTCCCATTTATATTCCCAGGGCTTCTCATTTGCTTCCAGAATTCTGAAACTTGGGGTTTTGATGATTGTTCAAGTGTTGACCCTCTTGTGTTTACTGTGAGAGTCACACCAAGTGGCATAAAAGGAAAGAGGGGGTGAGTGACTGCAGAGCCCACATTTGAAGGGTGTCACAGGTTTTATGAAAATACACTGAGTCTAGCTACCTATAAAATGTTCTGAGGCTATTTGGTTATACAGGCTTCTAAATAATTGTTAACTCTATTTATTGTTCTGACTACAAATACCGTAGGTTCACTTTAATGAAAGGGTTAGAGAATGTCGTCACCATTCTCCTCTTTGTCAATCCTCAGAAGTTCCCAAGCTTTTGTAAATTTTACTCTATAAATGTTTTTCCAGTTTTGTAATAGAAGCAGCTAATAATCCAAGGCTGGGACTTTCTGAAACTTTGTATCTTAAAAGCCCTGTGAAGGTGGGAATCTGCATAGGAGATTTGAATTATTTGGTTTTGTTGAGTCCTATTAATATAATAGCAATAATGATGATAAGTAACATGTTTTAAGTCCTTGTGACATGTTGCTGGAAACTGTGCTTAATATATATTTTATACCTATTACCTCATTTAATCTTCATAACAGTACCAAGAAGTGTGTTCTTATCAATCTTCTTTTACTGAAAAGATTTAGAGCTTTTAAATAATCAGAGACATACATAATACAGTTAAGCAATAGAGCCTACTCTTACACCTAGAATCTTGTTCTGGGTTCAACATTCTCACCGTTATCTAAGTAGAAGGTAGAAAATCCAAGTGATTACCTAGATGTTAGAGTAATTAATGGATTGCTTACTGTTCAATGTGCTAGGTTTGTTTAAAGACTGTACCTTTGTTGCCAAATGTATTCACTTGCTAGAGTACCATAACAGAATACTGAAGATTAGATGTTTTAAACCAGAGGTTCCAACATTTTTGGCATCAGGGACAGGTTTTATGGAAGATGGTTTTCTCATGGACTAGAGATGCAGGTGGTTTTGATGTGAGTCTGCAAGCAATTGATTTATTATGACCTCTGTGCAGTCAAATCTCTCTGTTAATAATAATCTGTTTTTGCAGTGGCTCTCCAGAGCTAGCATCACCACCTCAGCTCTACCTCAGATCATGAGGCATTAGATTCTCATAAAGAGTAGGCAACTTGGATTCCTCACAGTGCAGTTTACAGTAGGGTCCACACTCCTATGAGGATGCAATGCAGCCACAGATCTGAGAGCAGGTAGAGCTCAGGCAGTGATGTGCGTGATCAGGAGCAGATGTAAATCAGATGAGGCTTCCTGCCTCACGTTCTGCTGTGTGGCCCAGTCTCTAACAGCTAATGGACCTCTGTGATACCTGTCTGTGACTCTGGGCTTGGAAACCACAGTGTCAAACAACAGAAATTTATTTTCTTGCTGTTCTGGAATCTGGAAGTGCAAGATCAGCTTGTGGGCATTGTGATTTCCGCAGAGGCCTCTCCTTGGCTTGCAGGCTGCCCTTCCGGGTGTTTTCACGTGGCCTTTTCTCTGTGCACACGCGTTCCTCATGTTTCTCCATGTTCCTATAAGGAGCAGTCCAATTGCATTAGCGTCCATCTGTAATACCTCATTTAACCAATTATCTCCTCACAGGTCTTATTTCCAAATCTAGTCACATTCTGAGTTATCCTTGAGTTAAGACTTGAACATATGGATTATTTTTTGAGGGGGAGTAGGATGTAATTCAGTCAGTAACACCTGCTGTCATGGATATGAAATACTTCAGAGACTGCATTGTCCCTTTCATCTCACTATGTTAGGAAGTATAGATGGGTTGCAGCTTTTATTTGTATAAATTTGTATAAAATTACAATCATTCATCAATTCATTCCAGCAAAACAAAAACTCATAGCATTGTCCCAGGAAGGATAGAGAGACAAAACGTGACGCTTCCTAATCTTTATAAACTGTGAATGAAATTATGTAAAGTGTCTCCACTTCTGCAAGAGAGTTGGGAGTTTTCTGATACTTCCATGATCAAGCTTATTTTGTGGGCTCTGATTTCTTTAGTGGAATTTTAAAGGATAAGAAGCTGTCATTAAGGATACAAAGTTGTATACGATCTGTATTTTCTCAGCTCTCTGAGCCATCTCCTCTGGTTTGACCCATTTCTCGATCTTTGAAACTGTAGAGTTCACTGTTCCATAGGGAGAAAGCAGAGGTACACAGAAATCTGCTGGGCATGTGTTCAGGAAAAAGAAGTCAGTGCCAGGTGAGTCCTGAATCTAACTTCAGGAAAATTGATTCAAAAAAACAAAACACAGTTGAGAACAGTGCAAGTTCTCAAGCAGTGCAAGCAGACAAGTTTTATATAACAACGTGTAGCTGAAATTCTCTTACTAATGCATTTGGGCAGTCGTACATACTATGCTCTTATGAAGATTCACATTGTGAATTTGCAAAGTCCTATAACAAAGATGCCATTTAATCAGTATTTTTTTTTATTAAATCATAATAGTGTACATTAATACTATCATGGGGTACAGTGTACTGTTTCTGTATACAATTTGAAATATTTATTCACATTGTACAAGGATGGTGTTCCTTGGACCCAATAGGTTTATAAGACACTTTAGGAAATGTTTTCGGTGAACTAACTTTGTTCATGACTTAGAAGGGATAATCTAAAAAATAAGGAGTGGTGGGTCTATGGAAAACAGAAGAGGGAAAACAAAAGAAAAATCTAGTTATGAAGAAAAAAATAAGGTAAAGTATCTTATAAGACAAAAGTAGTAAAGAGAGGGACCATTGAAAATGTAAAATAAACAGGTTTTTATGGCATGAACAAATTTGACAAGGATCATTGCTGGAAATTGATGACTTTCTAGTCCCGGATCCACTTAACAAAAATGCTCCTATGGGCCTGTGTTGTGGGCACTATACTGAACGGTCAGGGGACAAAATGAATCAAGGCTGACCTGTTTACAGACTAGTAAAGGATAAATAAACAGACACTTATAATTATGATGAGGAAGATAAAAGTACAAAGAAAATAGAAACCAAGTGTCACAGGATCACAGTGAAATTTTCATGTGTTTTCTGTGGTTCGGATTCATTTGGAAGAAATGTGATGAGCATTATTCAAATCTCAAAGGCTGGGTGTGCCAAGCAAGGTGAAGATGGCTGACTTCAGCGATGTCAACTTAGACTCATCTGCTGTATTCTCTGGGGACCAACATTTAATGCCAAATAGCAGAGTAGGGACGTTGAATATTTTAATATAAAATCTATTTTTTCTTTGCTGCACTAGACAGAACCCCAACACCTGGAGGTTACATTTCCCTGAACTTTTCATCGACCAGCAATTTTGGGTCTGGAATTATTGGGCCACCGATTCCTACTGTGAATGAACTAGAAAAGAATAGGCCTTAGAAGGTAGAAGAAATAACTATTTTCTCAAGAAAAACAATTTCTAAACAAATTCATGGGAAAGAGGGATGAGTCGGGAGACCCTTGGAATCCTGGGAGCTGTTTTCTCGGGGGAGTTCCAAGATGGGAAAGGGGTGTGGGGAGAACGAGGTGGATGAGCTCTGGGAAGAGAAGTCCTGGGCGACAGTCTTCAACTTCCCTACAGCTTATCTGGACTGAGACTTACTCCCCAGATGTCCTCGTCTCACCAAAGGGAATGCCTCTCACAGTTTGAGGACCTCTTATTATAGTTCATTAAGGACTTCACTTTGTCAGCATCCAGAACTTTACTTGCTAACTTTTCAGCATGAAGGAAGCCTCCCCGCTATAGTATTCAGCTATTGATGCAATAATGTGGTTCACATATCACCCCAAAACTTGGTAATTTACCCCAGTGACTCTTATTACTACTCATAAGTGTAAAGGTTGGCTGGGCTTGGGTATTCTGCTGCGTTCCCTCGTTCACTTGCTGTGGTCTAGTAGGTCAGCTGGTCTAAAGCAGCCTTAGCTGTAATGAGTCAGCTCTGTTCCACTATATATGATCATTCATCTGCAGGTGGGCTAGCCCATGCTGTATTCATGGTAGGTGGTAGGAATTTGAAAGAGAGGGACTGCACACCGGTTCTTGAGGTCCAAACGCCTGTCTGACACTGTCAGTTTTGTCACATTCTGTTGGTCAAGGTGACTTCCATGGCCCATCCTGATTCAATGAATAAAGTAGTGGATGGCACTAGATGAGAACAGCTGCAGAATCTAGAGCTAGGTACAGGGAAGAGAAGAACTGGGGTCATTTTTCCACATCATTCCACTACCCATGCTTTAAAACCTTATCCAGTTCCTTTCTGATTGCCCTTCGACAGGTTCCTGGGCACAAATAAATCTCAGGAAAATGGAGCAGTGGTCTCACTTCTCGTGATGAAGTGATGAGGGGGCATCCTTCCACCCTGTAGTTAGGAGTGATGAGGGGGCATCCTTCCACCCTTTAGTCGGGAGTGATGAGGGGGCATCCTACCACTCTGTAGTTGGAAGTGACGAGGGGGCATCCTTCCACCCTGTAGTCGGGAGTGATGATGAGGGGGCATCCTTCCACCCTGTAGTCGAGAATGATGATGAGGGGGCATCCTTCTACCCTGTAGTCGGGAGTGATGAGGGGCATCCTTCCACCCTGTAGTCGGGAGTGATGATGAGGGGGCATCCTTCCACCCTGTAGTCGGGAGATGCCCCAGTTATGTGAGCTCGAACTCCCTGACTTAGCATAGGAATTAGTGCCACTCTTATTTTAAACTTTAAAGGCCATTTAACATTTAAAATGGATAACAGCCCAAACTGCAATGGGAAGCACACAGAAGACATAAATTTAGGACAAAATGATGGACACATTTGCTGGAAAACACATCACAAAGCTAGAGGCAGAATTCAGAGGCAGAGGGGGCAGAATAAGAGAGAGCAAAACTAAATGAGAATTAGACCCATTAGCCCTTAGGCACAAGCAAATTAAAAACTTGGTTGAGAAGCAGATGCAGCTTGTCACAGACTCCGTACTGCACCCTGTGACTGAGGGCGTTGCTCTGACAATCCGTGCAACGTCAGCAGAAATCTCTCTCCTTTCACCCGAGGGCTCTTTGTGCCTTTAATGCTGCTGTCCTCCCTTTGCCACTGACATCCTTAAAGGCACACACTGAATATTAAAATGTTTGGTTGTGTAATCACCAAGAAATCATGCATTCTGCTTGGAATTAATCAGAATTCATAAAATATGCTTCCTCTTCATTTAACCAAAATGTGCATTGGTGAGCTAGATCATCAAATTTTATTTATTTTTATTTTTTATTTTTTGAGACAGAGTCTCATTATGTCACCTGTGGTAAAGTGCCAGGATATCACAGCTCACAGCAACCTCAAACTCTTGGGCTTAAGTGATTCTCTTGCCTCAGCCTCCCAAGTAGATGGGACTACAAGCACCCACCACAACACCTGGCTATTTTTTTGTTGCAGTCGTCATTGTTGTTTAGCAGGCCTGGGCCAGGTTTGAACCCTCCAACCCCAGGTGTAAGTGGCCAGCACCTTAACCACTGAGCTACAGGTACTGAGCCAAATTTCATATTTTTTAATAGTGGTCAGGGAACCAAAAAAGTCAATTGTTTTCTAATTTTAGGTTAAGCAAATTATAAAAGCAGTAGAATATGAGATGCTAAGAAAATATTGAAGATACTAGGATCTCTGAGATTATCCAACGTAAGATTATTAAAAAAATTATTCAAGCATGGGAAGGCTTATTATATAGAAGATGGCAACCATTTGCAACTTGACAGATGTGGGGAAATTAGCAGATAAAAAAACTGTAGTATTAAGGAATCTGAATGGATATCAAGAAGACTCTTCTGGTTGTGAGAACATTTTGGAACATCAAGGATCATGGATGACAATCTTCCTAAAACTTTGAGATTTTATTTTTCTTACTGCTTCAGTACTATTTTTTGAATCTATTTGACCCATGATAAAAATAGAACACAAGGGTATTCTGTAGATTCTCACTGCTCGTAAGTTTGTTTTACATACAGTTTGTTTCACATAGTTTTCATATTTTTCAGCTTTTCCTTCCTTGCGGGTGGGAAATACGCTTTATCATTTTGTGTGTGTGTGTTTAAGATGGAGAAAGTTGAACAGCAGCAACTTACTGATCTTTCCTGATGTCTAGTAGATAATATTAAACATGATGTTTTTTAAGTGTAAAATTTTGATCTAATTTGCTATTCAAATATTGGCTTGCAGTAAGGACTGCTTATTTTTGTCCCTGGCTACTTGGAGAATCAAGTTTATTTGGTTGAACCATGCCATCCCTTTTGAATAATTTCACCCTCCTGCACGATAAATTTGGTGTTTCCTTGTTGCCTACAAACCAATTCCTCGATCCTCTATCTGGGCTTTCCCTCTCTATTGTCTCCTCTACTTTCCCCACTAACATCTCTGTGGTATTTACTTCCCTGCTCCCTAGAACTGCTCTGAATACAGGGGAGACAGTATATAACTCGAGATGTGGGGTAGCCTTCATCCATGTGTGGGCTTCCTCTTTTGAAAAGAAGAAATCCTCAAATTATAAGAAATCCTCAAAAAGAAAGGCAAAAGTGTTCTGCCCTTTGGGTCTTAAAAAGGAGCACAGATCAGGAAATAGCAGAGAAGTCATTTCTCTGAGGCTGCTCTCCCAGAGGAGTTAGCACTCATCAGCTGGCAGCCGGGGACCACACTCTGTTTTGTCTCGGAATAAATTTTGGAGTGGGACAGGGTGAAAGTCTTTGTTGCCTGGGAAAGATCATAGCTAGCTGCCTTCCTGTCATGCACAAAAAGGATACTAGAGGCTAGTATTTCATGCTTTCATTTTTATGTATCTTCTCTATTTAAAAAATCTATTCTGTTTTAGATCGCTAAACTCTATTTTATTGGGCAGAAAAAAATAACACCAGATTTAGGTTCAGAAAAACCTAGAGATGTGTTTTAGTTCTACAGTCTACCAAATGGACCGTTTTGGGAAAGTCAGCCTTTCCTGAAGTCCTTTTCATTGCTATCAAATGAATTATCAATTATCTACCTTGCAAGATTGTGGGGAGTAGGAGCATTATTTAGAGTGGCTACCTTGTTTTTGCGTGTACTAGTTACTGGTCAAAGTATAACTGGAAAAATGGCAATATTCTTTATTTCACTACCAAAAGAACTTCTGTTTTGTAAATAATCCATAATCCCCATTTCTACCTGTATTTTGAGGCTCCACCCTGGTGTATTTTGGAGCCCTTTTGGTGTGAATAGATTAAGGACTCAGGCTTACAGAGGACAGCCTCTGCTTTGAGCTGCTATGGGGATGTCAATATACAGACAACAGTTAGAGTAAGGACACGGCTTATAAAGTGTGAAGTGGGGGAGGTGAAGGTGTAAGTGCAGTAAGATCCCAGTAAATGGGGAGACGCTAAGAAGTGAAGGAATCTAAGAAGACATGGTAGATGCAAGGTGACTGAGTTGAGGCTAGATGCCCTGGGTGCACTGGGCAGAGGGGAGGAGAAAAAAGTGAACCTTCCAGGATTGGGAGGGTGTGAGTCCCAGCACAGGTGTCAACACGGTTGGTGCAATGATGAGATTACTCTCCTATCCAAAGATGTCTTAGAACATGAGGATGTGTGAGAGCACTTGTATTGGGGAGATGCAAATTGTAAAGGGCTGCAAAACCAAGGGAATTTTGACTTTGATTCAAACACAGCAGGGGGTGGTGGTGTACGTTCCTGAACATCAGAGTGGCATAAATGAGACCTTTTCCCTGCTAGCCATGTGCAAAAAAATTGGACTAGAAAAGCAAAGCTTATATAGCAGGCTTTGCTGCAATGCGTGTTGTGACAGTGAAGAGTCGTGAGAGTCTGTCCTGGGATGAGGTAAAGAAGAAAAATGAGATAGATGGTGGTGGGGATATAAGAGACTTTCAGGGAAATTATTGACAAGACTTAGAGAAACACAGGTTATGTTGGGAGATAAAAAACTCTAGTGTTTCTGGGTTGGAAGATAAGACAATGGTGAAATCCTTAAGTTGGGAAGGTTGTCTGTGTTTTAGGAAGATCATGAGTTAATTCCTGAAAATCCTGGACTGGGGAAGGCAACCCACATGGAAATATCCTCTAGGCATTTGTGTACTCTGAAATCAATATAGGTTTACGGTAAGTTTCTTATTAGTATCCTAACCTAAACCCTACTCCTAAACCCTGGATCAATTTCATTCACAAATGATGGCAGGAAACGACTGGCGTGAAGAAAAGAGGAAAGAGAAAGCCTGAGTCTTAAGCCAGAGGAGATGGAGTGTGTTCTCTGAACTGCTCCGGCAGGCTTTCCAGTAATGAATTGGATGATTCCTGATAATTACCCTGGAGGAAGAGTCACATGGATGTCCCGCTGTCACATACATGTGTATTAAAGAACGGTATTTCTTCACACAGCCATGAGTTTTATAGCACGAAGCCTTCTCCAGTCTTTTACAACCATAAATTTAAAAAGAGCACCACTGTCTGGTTAAAAGTTCAGGGAGCCACCTAATGGAAAAACTCATGTTCCATCAAGATTCATTCATATCCTCTCTCCCTCTCTCCACACACACACATATACACGCTCTCCTCAGACTCCCCATATTAACAGAATCGGGTAAATTAAAAACAGATAAATAGTGGCTTTAATAAAACTCCAATCAGGTATGTCCTTATACCATTCTAAACCTTCATTATATGAAATTATCTGGCCTGTTCTTTTTGAATTTAACATAAAGTGGAGCTTGAATTTCGTACTGCTTTACAGCAGTACCCGACAGCTTTTATGGGTTCCTTATAACACAGCTAAGTATAAATATTGAGTTATCTGTTCTCTACCTCCATACTCTTAAAATAAGTCAGATAAGTCAGGTGCTCAGAAATGTGCTTTCTTCCCTTCTTGGTCTATTCTCCTTCGCAATAAATAGTCGATATCTCAGGACAATTCACTGATCATTAAGTTTGTTTTGAAATACTGTCTTTATTTTCTGGCTCTTTCAGAACCCATCAATATTTTTTGAAGGATAATTTGTCCATATTCCTGCTAAAGACAATGGATATTGGAGGAAATTTGGAAGAACATCTTGAAAAGTCAGCACTCAGAGGAATCCTCTCAGCGCACGTAATTAAGAGGGACTCATGGGGCAGCTTCCTCCCCTGCTTCTCAAGGGGAGGCTACCAACCCTTCATGATAAATTATTACGGCAGATTCTGTCATTTCCTGATACTCCCAACATCCTCCAGCAGCACACTTGCCCCACACTCACTATCCACAGTATTTGTATAGAATCAAAACTGTGAAACTGATGCTTCAGGTTATCTATGGTGATGGGGGCAGGGAGAGTGTGACAACCATGTAAGTCTCCGGTTACATTTCATGGACAGAGTGAACACAGGAAATGATCTCTCTCTCTGTCTCCTCTCTCTCTCTTACTTTTTATTTTTTGAACATAGGCTAGCACTCTGTTGCCCAGTCCAGAGAGCTGTAGCATTACCATAGCTCATGGCAACCTCAAACTCTTGGGCTCAAGTGATTCTCCTGCCTCAGCCTCCTGAGTAGCTGAGTAGGTGGTACTAGAGTTGCATACCACTGCATCCAGCTGATTTGTGTTTCTGATTTCTTTTTCTTTTTGAAGAGATGAGGTCTCACTTTGTCTAGGCAGATCTTATTCTTGGCCTCAAGCTCAGCCTGCCAAAGGGCTGGGATTATGGGCATAAGTCACCACACCTGGCTTTATTTCTCTGCTAATAACTTACAGAGAGTCACAGGTAACCTCCTTTTTCAGAGAGAGAGAGAGAGAGAGAGGGAGAGACAGAGGAGAGAGAGAGAGGAGAGAGAGGGAGGGAGAGAGAGAGGGAGAGGGAGAGGGAGAGAGAGAGAGAGAGAGAGAGAGGGGAGAGAGAGAGAGAGAGAGAGAGAGAGAGGGGAGAGAGAGAGAGAGAGAGAGCGAGCAAGCTTTTATTGTGTTTTCTGAACTGAGGCGCACACTTTGTGTAACTCAGTGTTTTCCTACTATCTCACTGCTCAGTACCTTAGTATGTTACTTCTAGAAAACCATATGCAAAGATCGTTTCTGTTTAAAAATGGCTGATGGTTTCTGCTGCTTCAAAGGCTTTATTTCTCTTTCTGATTGATGGCAGGGGAAAAATCCAAGGCTGAAAATGATATTAGGCTAAGAGATCAACGTTATTTCCTTGGTGAACTGATTACTTTCTTCCAAATCTATAGTTCCTAGCAGCACTGCCAATGAATGTGATTGATGCTCTTAGTTATTCTGATTGTGCTTTACATTTAAATGCAAGCAGCGTGGACGTTAAATATGGCAAGTTTATAGCTCACGATCAGGTGGTAGGTCCTGCGAACAAGAGATATTTGTATCATGTCTGAACAAGAAGGTTTTTGGAATAGTTGTGGATCACTACCTTGAATACTATACCCTATAACATGAAATATATGCCTGGCAGCCGTCTATTGTTCATTAGAACAGCACACATTCAATTTCAACGTCTGACTCTAGGTTAACATGTAGGGTAAATACACACGTGTGCAAGTAGCAGGGGGTTTACAGAGTGCCTGTCTACGTCAATTATATACGTGTGCGTAAAATTACTGTGTAGGGCTTACTGTGACTTTAAAATCGTGGTTATATATATGTTATAAATTCAGATCCAGATCCAGCTTTTCTGTTTTTGAAAATGAGTTACTAAGAGAAGAGAAATCTCTCATAAAGGCTGTGATTTTTCTGGGGGGTGGGAGCTAGAACTGTTGCTAATTGCAAGTTATAACGAATCTCCTGTGTGCTCAAATGCAGGATTTTAGATATAAGAAGACATTTGAAATGACCTACTTTAGTCACCTCAGATTCCCTGTCAGTAAAACAGAGGCCCCCAGAACCCAGGGACATACAGCAGGTCAGGCCACTCCTAAGGGCCAGGGCTGGACCTCTGTCCCAGCTCATGCAATTTTGCTCTGTTTTATAGATGCTCGAACTGCCCGAAGCAGGGAACCTTCATTCCTGTGTAACTGCCTGAAAATGTGCAATCCTAATTCCTATATTCTGTGGTTCTTTTTATTATGATTGTTTCCAGGATATTCCTAGGGTAAACTAAAATAGTCAAGAGTTTCCTAGATTCTGTTTTTCTTCCTGAATTTCAATCTTTACGCACACAAAGAAGAAAACACCATTTTGACTAAACCTTTTTTTTTTTTTAAAGAATTAATTGTGTTTGTTTTAGGCTTAGGAATGGAATTAGGAAGAAATGCTGCGCCATACATACATTTTTCTTTTAATATTGATCTCCAAGATTGTGAGAGATAAAATCCCCCATGAACACTTACTGCTGCACAGTCTAAAGCTTTGTTTCCCCGGGTGATGGCAGGACACCATCAAGTCAGGATCCAGAAGCTGTCCTTTGAATGACTAAAGTCTGAATCCCAACCTGGGTGCCTTTAATACACGTGAGGATTTGTTGAAAACAGTTTACTCTGGGTAATTTTTTTTTTGCTGGGGTGTGAAGAAAGGCCCTTTACTCTTAAAATAATTGATGTCATCTGGGTAAATGTAATTATAATAGAAACCCAGATGCATATGTTTAGGTAAAACGTGACTCACTGGCAACTTTATTAGCGCAGCTGCTGCAGGCTGGAATTTATCACTTACAGATGACCTTGTTTGTTATCAAAACCAGAAATTCCGAAGTTATGTGTACTTTTTTTTTCTTAAATCTTTGAGTAGCTGATCTTTAAATGATCAGTGCAGTTGTTCTCCAAATGAAAAGCTAGTTACATAGCAAGGCGCTGTCTCCTAGAACTCTACAAAATGCATTTGAGGAAGTGGCAATATCCACCCTTTTCCAAAATTATAAGCAGCAGCTGTAAATCTGCAGTGTGCGTATCGTCTGACGCATTGTTTTTTGTTTACCTTTTGGGATATTCTATTTCTCAGGACTGTCCAGGAAAGCGCAGGCCAAATGAGCTTGACATAATAAAGTACTTAATAGTCCAAAGTTACTGTTTGCTACTTACAAATAAATTTATGTCTGTTTGCTTTGGGGTTTTGGTTTCCTTTTTGGCTATTGTTCAGTTCTTACTCCAGAAGCTACAGAATATTTTCTTACGCAATAAAATAATTTGAATCCACATCATGTGCTTTTATTTCCTAAAATGTATCTCCAAAGAACAAGATATTTTCTTAAAAGATGAGAACTTTCATGTTCTCCCTTTGTCTCTTTCTGAGGTTTAACTTCTTTCTTCTTTTATTCTCTGTCTCAGCTTAACTCGGAGAAGCTCGCTGCAGTTTGAGAAAGTGGGATGTTATCTAGGGGCTCCCATCAGGCACTTTAGAGCTAAATATTGCAGAAGTGATTCTGTCACGACCAGCAACGTGCAGTCGTGTGGGATGATGGGTCTTTAATTCCTACATTGCAGTTTCTTCCATCATTGGTTTGCAGTAGATTCAGGAAAGCAAAAAAGGGGGAGGGAAGGTCTTTCCTTGAGGTCCAGAACTTTGAGTGCTTGCCTGGCTGGAGCTCTGCTCTCTGGGAGACAATGTCTGTGATTGGTAAAAGCTGCTGCACTTGGCTCTTTCCTCGGCTGAATGTGATCTGTGTTCCTTGTCTCCTCACTCTATTCTCCAGCAATGAGCAGAAACTGTGTGCAGGAGAAGCAGCAGCAGAGAAGCCCCCATTGACAGTTCTCCAGATTCTCCATTTCTCAAGTTCAAAGTCTCGGTCAGACTGGAGCTTTAGAAGATGATGTATTTTGTCTTCTTCCCATAATTGATTACAGTCTTCAAAAAAAAAAAAAAACTGCTTCATATTATTCTCTCTTTCCTCTTAAAAGAAAAAGAATGTGTATAAAGCAGAAACTTTAATAATCATTAGCCTGAGAACAATATTTACAAGTGTATAGAGTATTTTACATACTCAAAAACACTTTGCAATAGGCATTGTGATGAAATGGAGGCCAAAATAATGTATGGGATTTTTATCCCTATAATTTCCCAGCCATTAAGTAGGAAGCTTATAACTTGAATCTATGTAGATCCTCTGACCCCAAATTTCTTACTTGGTTCCAAGGATTATAGTCCCCCATTATGAATTAGACATTTTACATTCTCATGCGTTGCTACTTTTATTGACTTAAATGCCTTTTTTTGATATGCTGCTCAAAGGTTATGTTTAACGAAAAGGTATTTTAACAAGTTTCATTTATTTCTTTGTAGTTTTGCATTTTAGTTCATTTGAATTTCTGTGTTGGGGATGTTAAATGTTAACATCTTGGGTGGCACAAACTGCGCCAGGTTTTATAGGTCATCTCAACTTTGCTTATAGTTAATCTTACTGTTGCTATGCAAAAAAATCTATAATAAGATCCCATCTGCTTGTATAATTGCACAAGAAAAATACATTATTGGTATCATTTATCTCATTTGGATAAAGGAGAAGTAAGATGAAATTGTCTTGATGAAAATGTTACCTTGGGGCCTTACTTTTATATTTTATGAATGCCTGGCTTGGTATGTTTCCTACCATGCATAGTGCTTGTGAATTTAAATTTACTATCTTTAATAGGAACCTCTATCAATTATATCAAAAACGTTTTTGAAAAAAATAAAAAACACATGGAAGGTCTATAAAATACTCATCTCTATATCATAAAGAGGTGTTAAGTGGTAGTCAGAGTTTCTGAACCAAAAAAAGAAAAAGCTTACGAGTCTACAAAAAGAACAATAATGGTGATAATATCTACAGGTTACTGAATAACTACATTGTTTTAGGGTTATATCTAATAACACGCATAAAACCCCCATTTTTTTTTTGCTAAAATATGAAACATAAAATGAAAAAGAAGAACAAAGAAATGCCTGTGCATGTTTCTTCCTCGTGGTGCGTGTGGCCGTCTCTGCCGTCCTTCTGTAGTTAAGGAGACTAGAGTTAAACGTAAGCAGAACAAATACAACTCCTGGGATTTTTTAAAAAATCAAAGGCAAGATTTTCTTTTTTATCTCCTCTTGTCCTTTTACTTCAAAACTGCACTGAAGGAAGCGTGCTTCTTAATCTGAAAATGTAATTTTGACAGATGCGTGACATTTATGATCACTCTCAGGTAACGGAAACTTTTAAAGTCACTTTATATTGACAATATAAATTAGCACTTCTGAAATTAGAACAGTCGCATGTAATAATAAAGACTTGGGAGCTGAATTACCATTCAGTCTTTTTCCTTTCCTTGGCTGGCTTTCTGCTGCAGGCTGCTGGTTGGCAATCGGAGACAGAGAACTCGCTGTCAAGGCATTTTTTTTTTAAAGCTTAAATATGACTTTCATGTAATTATAAAGAGGGAACGTGTCAAAAATGTATGTAGCTTATTGAGAGAATCAATAGGATGATAAAGCTGATTTAAGAACATTTGAGGAATGGATATGGTTACTTAGGAAAAGAAAGCTAGGTTAAGTTTCCTAAATTCCTAAGTGATGGCATCTCAGAACTGTATACTTTGGGTTATAATTTCTCCTGTATGGGAATCTATAAGTTAATTTGAAATTCTAGAGTTTGAAGCCTAGTCAGGAGAGATAATCAAACAACCATTCATTCCCCACGGGTAAACCTGTTAGGTCGTGTTCCAGAGTGACCGAAAATGCACACGTGATTATGTTTTAGCCCCATTTTCCAACTTTCAGACAAGTTTTCTAGCATCTCTTTTCCAGGCTTTTTACTTATTCTTCTTTTCGTTCTTTTGCTTTACTGGGTTTCTGATCCTGAAAGCTGAAGAAAGAAGAGGAAAGAGGGAAGGAAAGTTTGAGTTGATTGGTAGCATCAAGCTGACCTTGCAGTGTGGGCTTGGCGGCTGTTCAAAGTTGATTCTCTGCAAGTTGCTTTGTGGGATTCCAGAGGCCCCCACTGTGTGGGTCTGGTCAGACTTCCCCTGAGGAGAGTGATGCTTTTTCCTCTTGTTTACTGTTGGCCCACTAAGTTCCAGTGTTTCAGAGTTGTCTTCTACCCAGATTCTCTTTGTTGGAGTTCCAGGGCCTTTCCAGATGGCATCTCTCAGGGCACTCCTCTTCAGCAAGTTTAAATGTGTCCAAGTTGGCTTTCTCATTTCTAGTGCCAACATCTGGTCAAAAAGGAAATTCTTGTGCACTCTGTGCCCATAAAAACTGTGAGAAGACAGACCAGTTCCAGTACACAAGCAACTCTCCATCTCTCGCTCATCAAAGCAGCCTTTCAGCCCATCTCTCCTGCTCACTGAGCCTTCTAGGAAGTCATGTCCTAGTCTCCTGGGTGGCTTCCCTGTAGGTTGTGATCCCTTTGACTTTCCTCTCTCTTGACTTGAGGAACAAAGATGTTTCTGTCCTTCCCTTTGGGCATAGAAGATTCCTCTAGCGTCCATTTCACCACATAAATGTTTCTTATGAGTCCTTCCATAAAATTCTCCTCCTCTTAGTTTCTCAATGTGGACATAAGTCAAACATAGTTTTAAGCTTCTATTTACGTCCCAATTTCATTGGAAAACGTGTTGGTTTGTATCACTTCTTATCTTGGGCTGATAACTATTTATCCCAATGTCTCTGATTTAACTTCTACATAAGAGCTTGTGATACTGGTTTAAAGAGGATAAGGAATCTCTGGAAGACACTACCTTGCAGCCACATGGTGCTCAGAATTTTTGAAGATTTTTCTGTAGGACACACAAACAATCATGATGAATGTCTTGAGCCCTGTGTATGGAGGAACAGGCAGGGTGCTATGAGGAATGCAGGGATGGGGAGAAGGCCCAGAGAGTCAGGTGGCTGTGGAATATCTTGCTCCATTTCCTGATCTAAAAAGATACACAAAATTAACTTTTATCTCAACCTTGGCTCCCCTTTCACACACAGAACTTTTGCATCTCCTCAAAATCCAGGCGTTCTTCATGCTTTTACTTGCTAGCACAGAATACGGTATTCAGAGGGGAGAATTTAGTGTGCGACATTGTAATAGCCTGTAGACGTCTCTTCCCCCAGACAGTAATTTCCTTGAAGAAAGGAACTGTCTTATGCTCATTATCCTATCCCCAGCCCCCAGCAGCCAGCGTGGTGCATAGTGTACAATCAATAAGTATTTGCTGAATGAATGATTGCAACGTAGGGGGGAGGCACACCGAGTGAGACTTCCCCTTGGGCCCCTGTTTTCTGGAATGGTTTTGTCTGTTTAGCCCTTTTAGAAGAGCTGGGGTGAGAAAGATAGTAGCGAAGGAAAAAAGCACAGTTCTTATTGTTGTAACAGCTTTTCTCCTATTAAAGCGGTTCCTCACTCACCCGTGCCCTGGGGATGCATTTGTGTGGGAGGAGGAAACTATAAAATTATTTATAAAAATTTTGACAAATAATTGCATTGCATGAATATACAGCCCTGTAATTTATAAACTGCCTGCCTTAGATCGAAAGGTCCTTTAAGCCGATAATGTCATCTTCTATTATGTGCTGTATTCATGTTTAGAATTCATTTATTCAATTGAATAAAATGACATCTATTTTTACCATCCTGGGCTTGAGGGGTTTCATTTTTTTCTTTGGGGGAATTAACCTTTTCAGTATCTTTTTTTTTTTTTTTTAGTGTCCCAGTAAGTCTTTTGAAAGTGTCTTTGTCTCTTTATTTCTTCTTTTTCTATGCTAGATACAAAGGAAACCAACACACCCCATTTAAAATGTAGAGCATGTTATTCCTTATGGCTATATCCTTCTCTCCCAGAGAGTGGCATTTACTGTAGTCCAGCAGTCCAGTAGTCCAGTAGGATTCTCCTGGAAATAGATTTTCACGTAAAGTATTAACTTATGGTATTATGCCATAGCAAAGGGAAAGATCAAAATGTTACAAAGAAAGAGAAGCTACATTATTTTTTTAATGGGTTTAGGGCAATTAGTGGTCCTTTACGAGCCTACATCGTTCCGCACAGTGCTTTCTTTCAGAATTTACCCTGAACTGTGTTTTGCTGATAAGAGCCAGTATTCTGAGCCAGTATGAGTAAGAGAGTTAAAAGATGGTCTCGTGGTATTTTATTGAAAGTAAGAGCTTCCATTCTAAAATTGAAAAAAAACAAAACGTATCTACCACTGGTATATGTTTTTAATGTCTTTCCCCTCATTCAAATGATTAAATATTAAGACTTTCAATAAAGATATTTTATGTTAGTTAATATTTAAACAAGATAACTGCTCATTGTCTGTGGGATAAACAGACTTAAAACGTCCTTAGTTGTGTGTCATAGAAAAATGAAAGTGCATAAGTAATACAATCATTATAATCCTCAAAAATGGTACCTTTACTTTTCTGCTAGAGAGGAGAGAAATGTTTGTGGAACTAAGTTTGTTATTGAATCTGAGCCTCCCCCTGACTCTAGCACATATTTCCCGAGGAAGAGTTGCATGTGGTTTTTTTTTTTTTTTTTTTATGAATTAGGATTAAATCTTGGTCTCAAACGGAAAGTCCCTTCCCCACAGTGAACCTGAATGTGCTTGTCAGATGAGCTTGTAAGATGAGGCATCCACCAGCTGTGATCACTGCACATCGAAGGCCCAAGGATAATGCCCACAGGTAGAGAGGGCCACGCAGACCACATCTTCCCTCTTCATTCCTTTTTCTTGCCTGCTCGTGTCTGAAAAAGATCAGGCTGTCCTTTAGAACAGTTAGTAAGGATTCCCTTTCGTGGACACACTCTTGAAATAGCAGGGTAAAGCAATCTTAGAGACACCCCAGTAAGAAATGCACAGGCTCTAAACTCACGCTGAGGGGAGCTCAATTCTTCATACACTGTGGAGAAAACCGATGTTTTAAAAGCTTGAAGATAAATGCCATCTGAGGAGTTCTGCAAGAGGCTCCAGTGGACCAGGAAATATATTTTAACATCACATGTTCAAATTGAGACAGTTTGACTTGTGGATCTCCATTTTGAGGGCTGTTTATTATAATTATCTCCGACTTCCCAGTTATATGCACAGCCAGCCTCTCAGTGACTTTGGACACCTTTACTCTTATCAATACAAAAGACACTAACGGAACTCAATTCTGCAGTATTTCATTCTGTGATTTTTTTATGCATGTGAAATCAGCGATGGAAATTTTAATATAGACCACCTCAAATTTGAAAGCACATTGAAATAAGCAAAAATGTAGTTAGTACTTTATGGAGATTTACAAGGAAAAAAGGCATTCAAAGTCAGAATTTTATTGTACTGTTGTTTATTTTACATATTTGAGAAAATAAAGTTTACATTTCTAACCTATTTTTCTCCTTTGCTGTTTGTAATCAGGTTTTTTGTTTGTTTTTTGCTTCAATTAAGTTTCTGAAGTTGAATCCTCCAACTGGCAACTATAGAAGATAAGAGTTTAACTTACGATGCTTTGAACTGTGACTATTTCCTTTGTAGGAGCAACTAAAACATATGAGATCACAATAGACAGACAATGGATTAAGAAGATAATGGGAATTATCATATCTGAAAAGGATCACAGGTCAACCATCAATAGAGTCTAGAAAAGTTATACGTACATATAAATATGAGATGAAAGAGTGTTGATAAAGAGATCTTCAACACGGATCAGGGATAAAGTTATCAACTGTTGTCACAATTCACACACCTGCCACTCCATTCTCCCAAACAATGGCCATGTGAGACAGGAGACAGCACAACAGCCATATCCCACATTCTGAAAACAGCAAAATGGAAAGTTTTTATCCAAAGATTTTCACAGGTACCGAGATGGGAGAGCTGACCGCCATGCGACTTAGCCAGGATGGTGGATAGGACAGAGAGGTGCAGTTGAGTTTCTCCCATGTTCTCTTGACTTAAAGGGGGACCTTCAAGGATGTGCTATACCACGGAAAACTGGCTACACTGGTGTAGATACCTCAGGAATAAATTGAAAGGGCACGTGCAGTGATACAAGTGGACACTCTGGTCAATGTTGCTTCAGCAAGTAGTTCACTATAATCAGAAGCATCTGGACGCTGATGACAACTACTTTTGATGACCCCTGGTAATTGCAGAGGCCAAATGTGACTTGTATCCATCTTTTGTTATCAGTATATATTGAATATTACAATTTTAACACAGTTTTTTTCCTTCCTCAAAATATGTGCACACATTTTTGACACCTTCTGTATACATGCTGAAGAAATTTCTATATGGTTTTAATATGTTACAGCTTCTTATTTTATGTGTACATTTCAAGTGTAATAGATTTACTTAAATGTTACATTCATTGTGTTTTATTACGAAAAAAAGTGTTAAAGGACATATTGGATGGAACCTTAAAATGAAATAGTTTTCACTCAAAGGTCCTAAAGTAAAAAAAAAAATCTCCACGCGTTACTAGGTAAATAACTGTTTTCAGATAATATTGTGAAGGTATTGTAACATTTGAGAAAGAAAAAGATCAAAAGATTATTAAGTCTTATAAAGGGTTCTCTGTAGGGTATGTGCATATATATATAATTTCTAATGGTATTTTTATAAATTATTTTTTAAAATAATTATAATAATTTATAATAATTTAAAATAATTATAAAAATTATTTTTATAAATTATTTTTCAACAATTTTTTTCAGGGCAAACAATTATAAGAAAATCTTAAAAAGAATAGAACCCCCATACAAAGGTGTGCTCTATCTTCTACTTCACTCAGAATAGCTTTTTCCACCTTTATAACTTCAACCCCGGGTTTTCTATTGTTACAGTACTTGATTTTGTGTTACCTCTTGAAGGGCCTCATGATCATATAATTGGGATGAAGCAGAAGCTAAGTGCACCTGAGCTGAATGGCGGCTGCTCACCAACTACATAATTGTTGTCAGGGAGGCTAAAAACGCAGAATGTCTGTCAACTTTGAAAGAAGCACACACAGTGCACAGCAGTGGGTAAGATGGAAATCTCAGCCGGAGGTAATGATTACTCGGAAGGTCTTGCTACAGAAATTCATGAACATTCCTTTTAAATGTTCAAAACTCTTTGCAAAACAAACCGTATATTAACTAAAACACCGATGACTAGCCTGCCTACACACTAAGCCACCCATAATTTTGGGGAAGGTTATTTTTATGCAACTTCAAAAGAAAGAACCACGAATCTTTTATAACGGAAATTGGCTTTGGTGACAAGTTAGTTGGAGATAAGTAATATAGATAGTTTTGTTTCTCTGGCATCTGATGTGCAGTGCCATGCCACGTAATTCACATAATTTTCCTAGCTTACTTTTTTTTTTTTAAATTTAAGTGCAATGTATATCCAAGAAGATTAAAAAATATGTGGTCATTCATTGCTAAATAACGCACAGTACATGAGCTTTACCTCCTGGAATTCTTCCTTTGGAATTTATTACATTCCAAAAACATCACCTGGATTCTTTAAAACTCAAGTGGAATTTGTAAGCCCCTCTTTTTTTGTTTTGAAGACAGAGTCTTATTTTGTCGCCCTCGGTAGAGTGTCATGGTGTGTCATATCTCACAGCAACCTTAAATTCCTGGGCTCAAGCTATTCTCTTGCCTCAACCTCCTGAGGAGCTGGGATTTCAGGTGCCCTCCACAGTGCCTGGCTATTTTTAGAGGCAGAGTCTCTCTCTGGCTCAGGCTGGTCTCCAGCTTGTGAGTTTAGGTAATCTACCCGCTTCGGCCTCCCAGAGTGCTGGGATTGCAGGGATGAATGCCGGGCCTCATCAACTCCTCTTTCAAGGAGCATTGTTAACCCTGGGGCCTCTGTAGGAAGGAGGGTGGTGCTTGCATTCCTTCCAGTGCACGTGCTCCTCTCTGTTCTCACTGTCACGTGAACGACTGCTCACTTTCCTGCTGGCCACCCGTCCTCCCCTGGAGCACAGGGAAGCATCCTGCTGAACCAGCAGTAATGGGGGGATGAATATGTACAAACCACAATTTCCTTCATCCCCGACTCCTGGTAAGTGATAAGTATCTTTAAATGAATGAAGAAATGAGTGCCCTTTTTTTCCAAATGCTACCATGCAATGTTACTGGGCTTCACTGAAGAAGTAGCCTGGATTTTGCCTCCTCTTTGTTCATTTGCCAGTCCTAAGTCCTAAGAGCTCTTTGCCTGAGAAATGGAAATGCAATGCCAAGCTCTCTACCCCCTACAGACACAAAGCCCTGAAGAATCTTGGAAAATGCTACTTTTGTGTCCTGAAACAAAGATGACATTTTGCAGAAAGAGCTGAGGATGAAGGTTGTGTTGGAATGACTGATCTTCTCCTTAAGATAGTAACTATCTTTTTTCCCTCAGAGCAACAGTTTTGTATTAGTAAATATCTATATAATAAATCGGCATTTTAAGTTATTTGCAATTCTCATAATGGTATAAGAAAATGAGAGTGTGGGATGTTAAATGGGAAAAAAAATGTATTGAGTGTTTCTATATCAAGGCACAATTATCCCTGGGATGCTTAGAGATCATCATTCCCTTGTCAAGGAAAATAAATAAAATTACAAAAAGTAACTTGCCTGGGCCCTCAAATTGATGGCTGACGGAGCCAGGATCAGAACCTTGGAGTGTCTAACTCTAACAAATGTCAGTTTTTTCCACAGTATTACAGGTTTATCTTAAAGAAGTGAGGTTAGCAGAAGTCATTTGGGTCATAAGGATGCTTATTGCACAAGAACTATGTGGGCAGCATGGGGAATTCTGGAAAGCAGACTCTGAAGAATGAAAATCTTGAGGACTTCCAAAGGGAGAGGTGGTGTTGGCTGGAGATCTTGCAAATTAAGCAGCTATGACTACTGTTTTTCATGTGAGGTGATTTTCCCCTGCAGCAGTCTTTGGTTTGAATAGTATAAGTTGATTTTAAAATATTACCATGGGATCATGATGATCAACCAAAACATATTTGAGAGAGTACTATGAAATCTACAAGGAAGCATGGAAACATTGTTCAGATATTTGCGCTACTTTGGAAGTCTACAAATCAAGTCTACTTAGGTTTTGACTTTTGAAAGAACAGAAGATTTTGGAAATTGAGGTCAGTATTTCCCGTAGACTGTTCTAAAGCGACTATTTCCCTGGGATAGTAATGCACATTATATAGGTTGGATGATCAGACATATTTGGGAAGCATCAGTTAAACCACCGTTTACAGATAGAACCTTCAGTGTGTGAACACACATATGCTTTGAATCTCTAGGGGGTAGGAAGCATTTTTTACCAGAGTTCTTTGACCTTGGATGGTTTATGCTTAAAAAATCACTGAAGAGGTAAGCATTTTCCAAAATCAACAGAAATTCATGTCATATTTAAGACATTAAAATCTCAACTAACAAAGAAGTTATGGTCCCCTTAACATATACCATGACCCCTTTCCTGACCAATAAATTCTACTGATTAGTTTTTCACCCTATAAATACTGGGGCCTCTTTCACATGTATGTTGGCAGAACGATTTCTAAATAGTCTTTGTAATTTACTGACTTATGGTCATGAAGTTGACCTTCCTCTCTGTTGTTGAGAGTTGGGTCCTCCTCTTCCTAATCACAACGCACAGGTTGATGTTATGCTCACATAAGCAAGAAATTCTGATTCTGATCCGTTAAGGAATTGGAATGTAGACTATCCAACTTTTGGATGAGAAATATGACCCTTTATCTTCTGTAATAGATCTTAGAAATGGAAATGTCTTTTTAAAAATTCTGAAATACATTTGCTTTTTCTATAGCACACAGGACTATCTCGCATCCCCAGAACTCACCTTGAGAAATGCCATTCAATTCCAATGATACTGTTTTCAGAGTAGAAAAATAAAACAGGGAATATATAAGCCATTTTCTCAAAGGAAACAGGAACTGGCATCTCTGCTGAGGTGTCATTATCATTTCATAGAGAGCATAAGAACTCTGCTCAATGTACTTATTACTCTTTTACAAAGCTAAATTCATATCCTCATAACTTGAAAGAGAAAGTGGTCCCCAATCTGGTCCCTAGTTTTAAAGGATGAGACACTAACTTTGTCAGACTATGTATACCCAAACTGAAATTTATCCACATAAATTCTATTGAGAAAAAAAAAGAAGAAGAAGAAAAAAAAGGCTAGCTCTGGAGGAATCTGAGAATTACTATTTTTTTTACATGGTTCTCCAAAAGTTTTATCACTATATGATACCATGCAATAAAAATGAGATCAGTTGCATATAGAACAGATTCATGCAGGAGTGTGAAGTAAGTTCCATCACGGATTCTGATGAAAGTGTCTGTTGGTCAGCAACACTGACTAGTCCCCAGAGGTCTACAAGAGAAGGCCCTATTTGGCACACAACTCTTCTCTAGCCAGCCTGCTTTCCATGTTTTCTCTCTCACTGATTGATGAGCTATGATAGAAACAAATCCTTAGGAAAGAGGTTAGATTTTATTCCATAGTTTGAAAAGGTACAAAATTCTTGTTCCCTACTAATTTTAATTATAACTTTTTCTTATGGAGAAGTCATGGAATAGCATGCAAAATGCAGAGTTCTATAATAATTCACAGGGATAGAAGAGTTCTTTTAGGAAATAGAACAGTAATATGATGATATAGTGGTTAGTGAAGGGGATACAGTCACTGCACTAGTTGGTTTGTCTTTTTTAATATATAGATATTTAACATGTAATATTTGTAATATGTAGAGATGCTGTGAGGATCGGCCAGCTTCTCCTCCAATGTCCCTTCTCTTCAAGTCAGCTGTCCCTCTCTGGCATGACCATTCTTCCATCTGCCCAGAGTCACACTATGTGTGACTAAGTCCTTCACTCTTCCCTAGTTACTGTCCCATTTGTCTCATCCATCACCTGCTGAATAAGAAGCTACTATGTTCTACAACGGTGGTCCCCAACCTTTTAGGCACCAGGGACCAGTTTTATGGAAGACAATTTTTCCACAGACCAGGGATCAGGGGATGGCTTCAGGATGATTCAAGCATATTACATTCATCATGTATTTTATTTCTGTTATTATTACATTGTAACATATAATAAAATAATTATACAACTAACCATAATGCAGAATCAGCGGGAGTCCTGACCTTGTCTTCCTGCAATTAGACAGTCCCATGTTGGAGTGGTGGGAGACAGTGACTCCCAAAGAGTGTTGCTCATGTCCAGGCTACTCCGTAATCTCATTTCAGTTGCTGTCACTGCAGAAAGCTCAGCTTCACAAAGATAAGATGTTGGAAATGAAAGCAGACTTTTCAGTGTTTTTATGGCAGTCTTGGGATATTCTGCCTTAACTTCAATCCAGAACATATGGAGGTTTGAAGTTGTCTCAAACACACTCATAAGGCCACCATCACTTGTGATCTCAAGTCCTTGACCCTGTTCCAGCATGAATAAAGGCCTTTCATCTGACTTATTCACAAGTGGGCAGCAGGCATGTGAGTGAAGCTTCCTCTGTGTTTACAGCTGCTCCTCATCACTGAGGCGTTAGATTCTCACGAGGAGACCACAACCTAGACCCCTCACATGCAGTTTACAGCAGGGTTTTCACTCTTCAGAGAATCTAATGGCACAATTGATCTGACCAAAGGTAGACCTTAGGCAGTGATGTGAGCTGTGTGGCCTGGTTCCTAGCAGGCCACTGTCCTGTACTGATATGTAGCCCTGAGCTTGGGGACCACAATTCTACAGAAGATGGTTTCAGGATGAAGAGTTTAAGGAAAAAAAGAGATTGTGATCTTAATGAATTGTGGCAATGGCCTGTACTTTAGATCACCCCATTCACTATAAAATTTCTTTTGGTCTTGGTTTTGGCCATTAGAATTTGATTGTTTGGATTCCTCTGCAGGATACTAACCATTTATATAGCAAAATAGTTATATTTGCATTATTAACTATTTTGAGTATAGCTTTTTTTCACTTTTATGTGTATCAAAGAAATCAGCACCTAAGACAATTCTCATGAATATAATCTTTCAGATGAAGAGGCAAGTCTTACTTCATTCATCTCTTTAATTTTGCCAACCTGCCATATTAAGAAATAGGAAATACTGAGTTCTTCTGTACTGAAATAAATAATGTTCAGCTCATTCTTATTAGCAGAATGTTGTAAAACATTCCAGATATGCTTTGCAAACTGGCTGCACAATAATTTAAGACATAAAATATGTTTCATACATTGGTACGTGACATTATCATTTGCCCAGATTTTTATGCATGCACAGCACTCATACCAAGGGTGATTTAAACCTTAGAAGTACATTTATCAGAGGACAAACATTAACAAAATATCAATAGGGTTTGACATTTCAGTTTTGAGGGTAAGATACTTATCTGTTATCCAAACTTTTATAAGGCTAATAATTTAATTTAAAGAAATGTTATAAGTCATATGATTTATATATGAATGTATAAGTTATGGCATGTAAGTCACAGGAATTTAAGCATTCAACAGGCCACATTATATTTCAGAGTCCGCTGAGATGTGAATATGCTAATTAAGCACAGGGAAATTGATGCCTACATTCTTCTGATGCACTGCTCCTTAGGAGTGCAACTGAAAATTCATGATCTTTGTTTTCAAATAAGCCGCCTTAATCCTTGTCTCACAATTCTACTACATTACACAGGATAATTTTCCCACTTGTATTTTGTATTTTCAAAAGGAACGATTTTACTGAGATTATGTCTTTTAGCATATCAATCTTAAGTATGATGAGCTTTGATAGATGTAACCACCATTCCAACCAAGACACAGTTTTCTCATCCTTCCAGAAAGCTCTTTCCCCAATCTCTAGTTGTGATGCCCACTCCCACAAGCAGCCTCAGTTATGATTTATATCACTGTAAATATTTTGCTGTTCTTGAACTTTAGATAATGGAATCATGAAAAATGTATTCTCTCTTTTGTCTGCTTTCTTTCATATGTCTGTGAGATTCAAGCACATTATAGTGTATATCAATACTTAATTCTTCTTTTTAAAACATTCCCTTGAATAAATATAATTTATTTACTCATTCCAAAAAATTGATGGATTTTTAGGTTATTTCCAGTTTAGGGCAATAATAATGACCAAATTTCCTATGAAAGGTTTTTTTTTAAAAAAAAACAAATATTTTGGTATAAATACTTAGGATTGGAATTTTCTGGTCATATACTGAGCACACATTAGCTATTATAAGAAATAGACAATTTTCCAAGTTGGCGGAATAATATTACTCTCTCTCTTAAGTGTATTAACATCTCACTTCACATCTTGCCAGTATTAATGTTTAGGGTGTGCAAAGTGGTTTATCTTTGTGAGTTTAATTTTCCTAATGATTAAAGAACTTCAATGTATTTTCATGTGCTTATTGTATATGAATTTTGCAAATCGCTCAAATGTTTTATCCCTTTTAAATTAGTTTATTACTTAATTTTAAGTGCTGATCATTGTATTCTGGGTGCAAGGAATTGGTTGGACCCTTGTGCTGAGAATATTTTCTCCCAGATGTATTTTATTTTTGTGTAATTTGATAAGCATAAGTTTTTAATTTGCTGAAATCTAGATTATATATATATTTTCATTTATGGTTAGTGCTTTTTATCTTACTAAGAAGTCTTGGCCTTTCTCAAGATGCTATCAGCTTTTATATTTCTCATCATGTAATAATCATCTAAACATCACATTGGGGTAGGGGATGACCTTGTTAAAAGGTTTTTTTTTCTTTTGTATAGATATTTAGCTGTTCACCACATTTGTTACAAAAGACTTTACCTTCCTTCATTGAATTGCCTTGCTATCTTTGTTGAATATGAATTGATTATGAAGTTGTAAATCAATCTCTAAACTCTCTTTTCTGTTCTATTTCTCAGAAAACAGAAGGGAACCAAGAGTATCCAAATGGGGACAGAAGAGGTAAAAATATCACTGTTGATAATATGATCTTATATTTAGAAAATCCCCAAGATTCAACCAAGAGACTCCTAGAATTATAAATAGACTCATCAAAGTCTCAGGTCACACAGTTATTGTATATGAGGCCTTATAATTAAGTTCATGAACTTGCCACCATGAACTTAGGCAGGCAACACTGTACAAACAGCTCTGTAACCTTTCCTAACCCTGGTATATCAGGGTCTGAGAGCTGTGTTCATATTAACATGTGATGGGGTCTTGGTGAATGGTGTTCATTATTGTTGTGCATGTTTTTGTGTGTTCTTGAGTGAATGACAGAGCTTGAATTAGAGCAATGAAAAACATTAAATTTCTTGTTAAACTTGGCAAGAGTGAAGTGAAAGCAGGGACATGCTTGTCCAAGTTTATGGGGATAATGCCAGGAAAAAAATGGCAGAGTACAGTAAATGTTTTTCTTAGGGAGAGAAAGCATCAGTGATGAAGAGAGGTCAGGGCAGGCGGGAATGAGTAGAACTAAGGAAAACGTTGTGAAAATGAATGGAATGAAAGAAAATTCATGGAATTGTTCAT
This sequence comes from Galago senegalensis, assembly GCA_963575145.1. Taxonomy (NCBI): domain Eukaryota; kingdom Metazoa; phylum Chordata; class Mammalia; order Primates; family Galagidae; genus Galago; species Galago senegalensis. The sequence goes on from CAUYTI010040730.1 coordinate 43,888, forward strand.
CAAAATCATCAAATGACTGTTAGAAGCATACAGACAATTTTTTTTTTTTTTTTTTTTGTAGAGACAGAGTCTCACTTTATTGCCCAGTAGAGAGCTGTGGCATCACACAGCTCACAGCAACTTCCAACTCCTGGGCTTAGGCGATTCTCTTGCCTCAAACTCCTGAGTAGCTGGGACTACAGGCACCTGCCACAATGCCCAGCTAACAAACAAATCTTATGTGAAATCCTTAGCATGAGAAAGGTGTTTGCAAAAATGGTCCTGAAGGATTTCAGTGATGAATAAAAGCAAAGCGCTCACAGGGCACTGTCTGTGAGGAGTTTTTAGCCAGCAAACAAATAACTGTATTGGAACCCCCTTCCTACTCACCTCACCTGGACCCCAGTGATATTTTTCTTTACCTAAATATAAAGGAAATACTGAAAGAAGGACATTTTGATGACATTCATGGCATGAAAGGTGATATGACAATAGCTCTGACAGCCATTCCAGAAAGAGCTCCAAACTGCTTTGAAGAGTGGATGAGGTGTTGGAATGAGTGCCTAGCTTTCCAAAGGGAGTACTTTGAAGGTGACTGTAGCGATGACCAGCGATGAGGTCTGGAGCACTTTTTCTAAAATGGGTTCGTGAATTTAAAATAGTAGCATCCATGTATGTCAACAACAGTCAAACTCAGTATAAATATATTTTTTAAATTTTTCTATTCTAAGTTTTTTGACTTCCATAATAGCCAACTCACAGATTTCAATAAAAACTTTTTGGAATTTTATTTGCCCATTTTTAGATCAACTTAGGAAGAAACGACATCCTAATATGATTGATTCCTCTGATCCTTGAACATGTTAGAACCTTATTTATTTCAGTATTTTTAAATTCGTGTCAGCAGTATTTTGTAACTCTTGGTGTCATTCGTTAAACTTATTATCATTTTATGTTTTTAACACTATTATAAAGGGTATTGTTTTGTGAATTTCAACTTTTTCTTTTTTGAGACAGTCTCACTCTGTTTCTCCAGGCTAGAGTGCCATGGTGTCAGTCTAACTCACAGCAACCTGAAAATCCTGGTTTCAAGTGATTTTCCTGCCTCACCCTCCCAAGTAGCTGAGAGTACAGGTGCCCCCCACAACACCAATCTAATTTTTCTATTTTTACTGGATACAGGATCTTCCGCTTGCTTAGGCCAGTATCAAGTTCCTGAGCTCAAGGTATCCTCTCAACGTAGCACTCCCAGAGTGCTAAGACCATTGTAGGCATGAGCCATTACACCCAACCTTGTGAATTTTATTTTTAACTATTTGGTACTCACTTATAAAATATAATTGGTTTTTGTTTATTAACCTTTTATAGTATATCTTTGCTATATTTCTTGTTAATGTTGATATATTTCTCTTTTATTGCATAGGATGATTTTCAGGTAATCTTGTCATTTCTGAATAAAGACAGGCTGGAGCTTTAGTATAACCTTGAATAGAAGTGGTGAGAGTTGACATCCTTTCCTTGGACCTACTCTTAGGAGAAGAGTGCTCAGTCGTGAACCAGCAATTATGATGTTAGATATAGGTTATTCAAGGATGCTTTCTGTTAGTTTGAGGGAGTTCTTTTCCATTCCTAATTGCTTGAGAGTTTTATCATGAATGGCTGTTGAGTTTTTACAAATGCTTTTCCTGCATCTGTGAAGATGTCTTTTTTAAAACTCCTTTAATATGATGAATCAGATTGCCTTGCCTTCTTGGGAGAAACTGCACTTGGTCATTGCGTACATTATTCATTTAATTTGCTAACATCTTGTTAAGATTATTTTCCCATCTATGTGAAAAATTATGGAATGATATTTTTCCTTGAATTCCTTATGCCAGCCTTTTCATGTGCCCCTGTAAGGATATAGCATCTGAGATTTTTTTTTTCAATGCTAAAGTTTGAAATTTTAATTACACATATTTGCAAAGTCTTTTTTGCCATGTGAGATAGTAGAGTCACAGACTTCAGTAGCTGGGCATGGACATTTTTGGGAGCACCACCCTGACTATAATAATTTTCTCCATTATCAGTTTTATATTTCATTGACTAATTCTTTTATTTTTATTTTTTTCAGAATTTTTTGTATTTGGCTTTTTAAGATGAATTTTTAAATCTATCTTTTTCAATACATACATTGAAAGCATTTAAAGCTATAAATTTTCCCCTACTATAGTTACTTCCTGGAAATTTTTAATGTTTATTTTCGTTATTATTAAGTTTGAGGCTGAGGCAAGAGAATCACCTAAGCCCAGGAGTTGGAGGTTGCTAAGAGTTGTGATACTACGGCACTCTACCAAGGGCAATAATGCGAGAGTCTGTCAAAAAAAAGTTATAATTTTTCTTTTAATTTCTTCTTTGATCCATAGAGTGTTTATGAACATGTTATTTCAACTGTTTTATCTGTCTTGGATATTTATCATTATTTATTGTTTATTTAATTGCGTTTTGGTCTGGGAAATAGCCAGTTTATTGCTATTAATAAATTTACTGAAGTTTATTGCAGTATTTTTGCACAGCATATAATGAATCTGATGAAATCTTCATGTTCGCACGAAAAAAATTACTCTCTATATTGGTTTCATGTTAGTGTTGAGTACAATGGATGGAATTTTTTTTTTCCATCCACCTACACAAATGATGAAACACAAATATAGTCTTGCAAGGGGGAGGGGAAAGGCGGGAGAGAAGAGGAGCGGGTGGAGGGAGGGTGATTGGCGGAACCTACTGTGTGCAGTGGGAGGGTGTTCAGAACGCCCCTAGGGTGAAGGGCTCAGCCACAGCTTGAAACTTATCTTAGAATTGAAAATGATATAATCAAAAATTCCTTATTAATTTGATGAGGAAAAGAAGAAAACCGTTTACAGTTAATGGAAGTAATATTCTGCACACGTTAGTAGGGTTCTCAACGTTGACACTATCGTCTTCTACAGCTTTCTTATTATTATGAGGCTACTTGTCTTGTATGTTAATGTGAGAGGCTTTTTCTTTCATATATATGACTGTAATTGTTGATTTGGATTTGTATATTTCTTCTTTTAGTCTGGTCAGATTTTGTTTTATATATTTAGAAGTTTTATTATTATGTCTATAATTTTTAGGATTTTATGTGTTTCTGATGAATTATCCCTCTTTCCTTTGGTAATAGCTCTTTCTTGAAGTCTACACTGTTCAATATTTCTAAAACTATACCATTTTTCTTATACTTACTGTTTGCACACTATATAATTTTTATCAGTTTACTTTCAACGTACCTGGCATATAATTTTTTTATCAGTTTATTTTCAATTTATCTGGTAATTACTAATATATTTGACATTTTTATCCAGTCTGATAAATTTTGATTTATAATTATTTTGTATACATTTAATGTAACTATTGATATTATACTATGTTAGTCTGTAGCTTTTCAATGTCCTTTCTCCTTGTTCTAATTATTTGCTTGATTGTTCTGTTTGTGCTTCTTTTTGCTTCTTTTTTTCATTCTGTGAACATTATTTTATTCTATTTTAATTTCTAAATTAGTTTTTTTTAGTTATACTTTTTAGGGCTTGCACTATGTAAAAAATACTGAGTTTAATATCATACCATGTTATACAAAAATACAATTCTATTTACCTCTTTATCCTATAATTTAGTCCTATATCTGTTATAAAACCCAAAATGTAATGATACTAGATTTGCTTTAAAATCAGTTGCCTTTCTACATCACTTTCAGTTTCCATTTGTTATCATTTCTATCCAGTCTGAAGAACTTCTGGGAGTTTTTGGAGTCATGGTCTACTAGTTACTAAATCCTTCAGCTTTTATTTTTAGAAAAATATCTATATGGTGTTTTATCCTAAAAGCAATGGGATGGCATTAGACGGATTTATATCTCTGGATTTATAGGAGGGAGGGTAATTTGTGGGACCACACCTATGGGTGCATCTTACAAGGGTACATGTGAAATTTAGTAGGTGTAGAATATCAATGTCTTAACATAATAACTAAGAAAATGCCGTGAAGGCTATCTTAACCAGTTTGATGAAAACATTTCAAATTGTATATAAAACCAGCACATTGTACCCCATGATTATGTTAATGTACACAGCTATGATTTAATTTAAAAAAAAAGAAGAAGAAAAAAAGGAATATAAAGATTTAAGTTTGATTGCCCGTTTGGTAATCTATTTTCAGAGCCAATCCTTCCACTCACTGCATATTTATAGTGAATTGTTTCTCTTCATTGTAAAGAGGGCCTAGATTTTTTTTTATTTAAGCACGGTGCATGCACCCTCCTATGATGCTGACCTTCCTCCATGTAGCTCAGAATGCAATACACTTACTAGAGCCTCTTCAGTCTTGTGGAATTGCTATGTAGTCAGTTATATGGCCTGATATTCCCTTAACCAAATTATTCTCAGTGTTTCTTTATTCATTAAATAGCAGAAAGAAGAAGGTTTAATTTTCTCAGCTCCTCTTCTCCACATTTTATATCTTAAGAACAAGGTAAAATACTTTTGGTTTCTTTTTAATTCATAGGTTTCCTCCTGTGGCAGTTACAAAGTAAGGTAGGTGGGGCAGTGCAATAGGCTTTGAAAAGTTGTTTATCACCTAAGTTTGTTTTCAGTGAATGATCAAATATTGACTGTCTATAATGAGATAGTATCCCACTACATTCTGTAAGTATACATAGAAGCATTTCTACCCATAGGACTTTAGAATCTAAATAGGGAAATAGGAAGCTAAGCATTACAAAGTGGTGTGTATTCCATGACAAGAGTAGACTCAGTTTGTAAGTGAGGAGCATAGAAGGGAGTAGCCAGTTCTATGAGCATGTGTGTGTGTGCAGTGGGCAAGAGGGAACAGTGGTGGGAAATACCTCAATAAAATGGTGACACTGGAGCTGGAGTGTGGCTTCTGAGTATCTGTCAAATAAACAGGAAAAGGAAAAAGAGGAAAGGGGAATAGCCAAGCAAAGCAGAGAGCCAAGAGGAGGCCTTTTTGCACAGCTGGAGCCCATTTGTCAGATCTGGAGTCAGTGGTAAGGAGATGCGGCTGGAGAGGTGGGCTGGCAGCGCCCTGTACACCATGCCACGGCATTTGAACACACACATAGGGCTATACGTAGTTGTTAAGTGTGGTGTCAGTTCAGCAGCACTAGAGCCACCTGGGAACTTGTGGGAGATGCCCATGCTCAGGTGCACTCCAGACAAACACGCTGATGTAGAAATTTTAGGAGTGGCGCCCAACTGCGTTTCACCCACTCTTCACGGCGATTTGATGTAGCTAAGTTGTAAGAACCATCAGTTTAAGAGAAACCACAAAATGGCTTAGTGATAACATGTTCAAGTTTCGAATGTTAAAAGATCATCTTAGTGAAGTTTGATTAGAAGGAGATTAGATAAGAGGCAAAAACAACATGTATGGGTACAGGATCAAGAGACCATGAGTCGCGCCCAAATGCGTGCCAGAGAAAAGAAAGAGAGGAAAAGTCTCAGAGTATGTGTACGGAGGTAGATCAGCGGAATGTGATTAAAATAAGAGAGGAGACCCCGAGAGCTACGTTAGGGACACGGTTGTGGAAGGTGTACTATTTGTAAGACGGGGAGTGTGGAAGGAGGGGTAATACTGTTTTGGGCATGTTGAGGTTAATTTTTCTGCAGCACAGTTGGAAAGAGATCTTGTATAGACAGTTGGGTATATAAGCATGGAACGCTAGGAGGAGGCCTGGCTGAAAATAGAGATAAGGAACTCTTTAGCTATTCTGGGAAATTGACAGCATATGCGAAGGGACAATGCAATAGATAACAAGAGTATAAGGCAGCGTAATGCCTCGGGATCTTTCATGGGCTAGAAAGAAAGGAAGCGTCTTTACATGGACCTTAAACTCAGGAGAACCTGAAGTGTGTGCGTGTTCACAAAGAGCAATGGGGGAGGGGATTCCAGGCGGAAAGTGTTGGTCATCAGTGCTAAATCAGGGGAGGGTGAAAGCCCAGATACAGCTTTTGGTTTTGATATTAGGGGTTCAATACAGCCATGTAAGAAGAGTTTTGTCGTGTAGGAGGACTGCTTTTTTTGAATCTCTGGTCAGCAGTAACAGTAGACTCCCCATCTTAAAAGAGGGTGCCAGTTTTTCCCAGCCTCTGCTCAAGACGTCAACATTCATGTGAAGCTGCCAACTGAATCAAGACAAGTGGAGAAGACTTTTGAGAAGTCTTGAGAAGAGGGAACACATTCAGTCCTAGAAAAACTAAATTGGAACGGAGGTACTGAAAGCAGAGATGCAGGGATGGGAGGGGCCTTCACGGTCAGCCGGCAGAGCTAACATGACAGCAGCGTTACAGGAGGAAGTGAAAGGAAATATGAGAGGATTTGACAGCTGGGCCCAAGTTGATGACAGGAAAAAGCATCAGAGGAGGGTTCTGCAAAGTATAAACAAGAGCAATTAGTTTCTATTTGTCTCTTTTATTCCCAATAGACAAGTATATAACTTTTCAAGTCCTTCCCTAGTATGAGTCTAAAACTACAGGAAAAAGATTATTTAGGTCCTTTATTCTCAAATAATGACTTAATTCTGCCCCCTATTCTTTTTTACTTATTTATTTTTTCCATATTTTTTTGGAATAAAAAAGTGATTTTATACTAATTTGCAAAACAGACAATATTAGCACTTCTAGCCAAGTGGCAGACATGGAGGGAGATAGTTCTCAATCATAAAAATACAAAATTGTAAGCTGTCTTAACTTATATATGCATACACACATATATAAGTCTGCATAGTTTATATATACACACAAGTGCCTATCAGTTGTATATAATACATGCACATACATATGTAGAAATTATTCCTCCCATCTAGCTGTAATTCTGTATCCATTAACCTCTGACTATTTCCCCCTTCTTTCTCAGGCCTTCATTTGCATATATTGAAATATCACACTCTAGGGTGGCACCTGTGCTCAGTGAGGAGGGCACTGGCCCCATATACCAAGGGTGGTGGGTTCAAACCTGGCCCCGGCCAAACTGC
>CAUYTI010040732.1:0-32212 GCA_963575145.1 Galago senegalensis
CTGTGGTCCCAGCTACTTGGGAGGTGGAGGCAAGAGACTCGCTTGAGCCCAGGAGTTGGAGGTTGCTGTGAGCTGTAATGCCATGGCACTCTACCCAGGGGGACAGCTTGAGGCTCTGTCTCAAAAAAAAAAAAAAAATAGCTGGGCATTATGGCCGGCACCTGTTGTCCCAGCTACTTGGGAGGCTGAGGCAAGAGAATCACTTCAGCCCAAGAGTTTAAGGTTGCTGTGAGCTGTGACGCCACAGCACTCTATGGAGGGCAACATAGTAAAACTCTGTCTCAAAAAAGAAATGAAAAGAAAGGCACTATTCAAGAAGTACATAGGCTTAGTAAAATGAAGGCAGGGAATTAGGCGTATTAGACCCTGTCAGAAGCTCTGAATCACCAGAAAAGCTTTGGTGGGAGGTGCTCTCCTCCTCATGGCCCAGGCCTGTGTGCCCAGCTCAGATCTCACCCCACAGGACAGAGCCTAATTAAGAACTGATTAAGAGCACATGATTGGCCAGTGCAGTGGCTCATGCCTATAATCCCAGCACTCTGGGAGGCCCAGGCAGTGGATCGTTTGAGTTCAAGACCAGCCTGAGCAAGTGCAAGACCCCATCTTTAAAAAATAGCCAGGCATTTTGGTGGGCACCTATTGTCCCCAGCTACTTGGGAGACTGAGGCAAGAGGATTGCTTGAGCCCAAGATTTAAGGTTGCTGTGAGCTATGGCGCTATGACACTCCACTGAGGGCAATTAAAAAAAAAAAAGCACATGATTGATTGTCAGGCCACCCTGGACTCTAGAGTTCTACCTTAACTACTTGGTAGCTGATGATGCTAAGAAAATTGCATTGCTTCTCCATGCTTGGTTTCCTCATCTCTAAAATAGGAGTAAAAACAACACATGATTCACAGAGTTGTTGGAAAGATTATAGGACATATACAAGTGCTTAGAACAGTCCCTGGCAACATAATAGAAGCTATTATTTACTTATTTATTTAAGCTGTTATTTTTTATTATGAATCTCTACTCCACGCCAGACTTTGTATTCAGGCCCAGGGGTACTAAGATGGAAACACAGATAGAAGCAAAAAGTTATGGAACAGCTTAATATAAACTCTACTGGAGTATATAGTAGGGTGTATGCAGTACTTTGGGAACCCAGCAGAGGCGGTCGGTGCATACGTGGGCATGCGTGATGCTTATCCTGGCTGAGAATGATCAGAAATAACTTTATACAAGTGGAACATCTGCTTTGGACTGTAAGTGACAGAGATGGTAGGACAGAGCAATAGCAAGTGCAAAGGCCTAGTGGTAGGAAGTGGAGGGTACTCATGGGACAGTGAGAAAGAAAATCATTGAGACTGAGGCTCCATGTAAAAGGGCCTTTGTGGTGAATGAGGTGGGAATGCTAGGCCAGGGCTATGCAACACACATACTCACCCAGTTTCACTCACTCATTCATTTCATTCCACATTTACTAAATACCTAGTTTGTGCCAGACAATAGCCTAGGTCCCCGGGTAACAGAGAGGAACAAGACACACTACTCCTTTTTGGATCATGCCCTGCATGATTAAGAACTCTGGGTTTTTTCCCCCCTAATACTATTACTAAAAGCTGCTAGGGAGGGCCATCATTCACACTCTCTGGATCTCACTGTCCTAATCTCCACAGTGGGCATAGCCCCTGCCTCTTTGTTTATTTTAAACACTTTCTGAGCAGTAGTGCTGGGCCCTGCTCTGGTTGCTGAATATATGAGAGGACTTAAGAGCCCATCTGAGCTTCCCTCAGGAAACCCAGGCATGTGCCTGCTACAGGCTTAGGAAAACGGAAAGGAATCTAATGAAATTGTATACATAAGCTCAGGCCTTTGGCAGCACTTGGGGGAGCATTTTGCTTCTCCCAGGTTATTCCCACTATTATCTCGCTTCTCCAGGCTCTTGGGGGATTCATCCTGCTGAACTGGGAGGCTGGAGGAGGGGGAAGGGTGAGCACTAAGTGAACCTCCTCCAGGAAAAGGGAGCCAATGGGTTTGGTTGCTGAGACTTCGGGCAGAGCAGAAGACATAGTGCCAACTGCACTTATCTGGGTGTTTGTGTACCCCACCAAGACCCTCAAAGATGGGGACCACATCTATGGTTTATCTGTACCCCAGCATATCACAGAGGAAGATAGGACACTGCACATGCATACTGAAAAATTAAGAGGCACAGAGCAGAGCTGGAGTAAGAAATTGAAGTAAAGGAAACCACCCAGCAAGAACCTGGGCCATGAACTTGGAGGAAACGGAACTGGCCAGCCCTCCTGGTCCTAGAAACCAGCCCCAGAGAAATGTGAAAGTACATCCTGTATGGCTCTTATGAGGAGATAAATGGTTCTATGATTACAAGAGCTGTGAGTCTCAGCCCCTCCCTGGGGTGCCCCAGGAAATGCAGGCCTTGATGGGGTTGGGGGTGGGTAGACCGACTCTGACTCTATCTCCACAGATCGTCTCTGTGCTGGGCGGGGAAGGGAGATCAAGAAGGGAGATCAAGCAGGGAGCTTGGAGAGTCACAGCACAGGCCCCTCCAGGGGGGTTAGGAGGTTTGGAGTCACATGTCAGGAGTGACCTAGCTATGGTACATGAATCTGCTTCCCTTCCTGCCAGGTGTAAGACCTGGTATCACCTTACCAAGGCAGGAACATGGGTTTTAGGGAATTGAAGCACATACTTTTTTTTTTTTGGATACAGAGTCTCACTCTGTCACTGTGGGTAGAGTGCCAGGGTGTCATCATAGCTTACAGTAACATCAGTCTTTTGGGCACAAGCGATCCTCCTGCCTCAGCCTCTGGAGTAGCAGGGACTACAGACACCCAACACAATGCCCAGCTAGTTTTTCTATTTTTAGTAGAGATGGGGTCTCTTGCTCAGGCTGGTCTCAAACTCCTGGGCTGAAGCAATCCATCCTCCTCAGAATCCTCCCAGAATCCTCCCAGAGTGCTAGGATTACAGGCTGAGCCAGCACATACTTATTTTAACCCTTTGCTCTCAAGGGAGAAGGAAGACAAGAAAAAGAAGGAAAAGAGAATTTGGGCTCTGAAGCTGTCCAGGCCTGAGCTCAAATCTTGCCTTCACCACTTACTTCACCTGCGTGAGCGACTTTGGGTACATTACATGTGGGTCTCCATTGCTTCACAGGGATGATTCCAACCCGATGCTCAGGTTAAGAACATGGGTTCTGGAGCCAGACTGCCAGGATTTGAATCCTCCTATTGACCATGGGAACTTGAGGCAAATTCCTTAACCTCTCTGTTCTCATTTTCTACTCTATAAAATGGGGAATGACAATAGTATCTACCTCATACAGTTGTGAGGAATCAGCAAATGTGAGGCTTAGAACATAGCAGGTGTGCTCAGTAAAGGTTAACTATTCTTATTACTTCACCGAGTTGTTAGGATTCAGTGAGTGAACATATGCGTTAGTGCTTTCCCTGTACCCCAGTTGTCTGCAAGGCAGCCAGCAAACACCAGAGGTTCTGCAGCAGGTAGTTTCTGGTCTTCACTGTCCCAAATCGGGACTTTGTCGCTCACAGGTCTTTCCATCTACTTTTGTCCCAATTCTCTGTAATCGTGAATGCGTCTGAGTGTCTGCATGTGGATCTGCATGTTTGCTTCTGTTTACCTGGAAGGGCTACTACAAGGTCTAAATGTGATGCTTAGTAGAACTTTGTTGTTTTAGAAGAATTTGATTCCACACACGTGTGTCAGTGCACACACAAATGCATAACTACAATGGCAAGGCCTACCAGTGCCTTGGTAGAGTGTCATGGCATCACAGCTCACAGGAACCTCCAACTCTTGGGCTTAGCTAATTCTCTTGCCTCAGCCTCCCAAGTAGCTGGGACTACAGGCCACAACGCCCGGCTATTTTTTGCTGTAGTTTGGCCAGGGCCGGGTTCCTCCCCTTGAGGAGCTCCCAGCCACAGGTAAACACAAACCAACTTACAAGCTAGTTGTAACAAATTCTGTGAGAGAAGGACCAGAGAAACGGCTATGGAATTTCGAAGAAGGAAAGTATTGTTTACCTGGATGGAGTTGAAACATTCTTCTTAGTAAAGTACCTCAAGAATAGAAAAAAAAGTATCCAATGTGCTCAATACTATTATGAAACCAATATATAAACACACTCTCATACCAATGATAAAAAACAAATATAGTCTAACTAAAGGGGGAGGAGAGAGGTGGGAGGAGGGAAGGGCAAGGGAAGGTGAGTGGTGGGAGGAGGGAGAGCATTTGGTGGAAGCTCGCCTAATGTGTACAATGCAAAATAACTAAGAGTAAATTATAAATGTTTTACCACAAAAAATAAGTGAGGTGATGGTTATGTTGATCCGTTTGATTTAAGCATTCCACATTGTATATCAAATCATGTTGTACCCCATAAATGTATAGTTATGATTTAATTAAAAATTAAATTTAACAATTAATAAAGTATCACTTCCACACGAGGGTTCCAGGAAGGTTTTCTGCAGGATGGGGAGTGGATGCAAGAGCATAGCATTTAAGCTGGATCTTGAAGGAGCTTTGAACCTATGGGGAGTTTAGAAGCAAAGGGAGCAACGTGAGCAAAGGCGAGAAGGCTGGGAGGTGCGTGTGTGGTGTAGACTGCCTTTTCTCTCCTGGGAATGGAGTCCCTGGGATAAATCGGAGTTCCTAGTTCCAGCCCTAGCTCTGCACTTACTACAGTGTGAACTTTAACAAGTCCTATCTCTTCCTATCCCTTATACAGTGTATAAGGACCAAGTGATTTCTGAGGGCCCTGCAGCTGACACCCTTGGATACCTGATGTCATCTCTTCCATTGTGTTTTTAATTAGCCCTTCCCCCCTCCTCGTGGCCTCAGGACCTCCCATGAACAGGCAGGACACAGAGCTCCCCTCAAATCCATCCTTTTCCTGGAGTTCAGCCTCCGACCAGGAAGTGGGAAAGCAGGATTTCCTCTGAGGATGTTTTCTGTGACCCAGACAGTTCCGGTTTGGGGTGCAGAGAGGGAAAGATAGGAAGCATCACCAAGTCCTAAAGCACCTTTTTGTGAATTTTACGTGTTTCTTTTATGTGTTTCAAGCTCCTTAAAAACAGGGAATGCTTACTTCAGAGCTGGAGACACACACTGGTACTTCTTCAAACAGCTATGATCACTCATATTGGTGAGGGAAACTGTATTCCATTTTCCTTTTAAATTGTGAATTATATTAAACATTATAAAAAGTAGGGAAATGTTTTCCTCACCTCTGCCTGTGAAAATCCTTCACAATTTTTCAAGGCCTATTCCAACACTGTCTTGCAGGAAGCTTTTCCTTTCTTGACTTTCAAACCACTGCTCACACTCAATTTCTGCATCATCTTCTCATACAATCACCGCATGCTGGAGACACTCAGGGTTCACCTCAAAAAATGGGGAAATTGCCGGGGCAAGGTGGATTACTCACTCACGAGTAATCCTAGCACTCTGGGAGGCTCAGGTGGGTGAATTGCCTTAGCTCACAGGTTCAAGACCAGTCTGAGCCAGAGCGAGACCTCTTCTCTTAAAAAAAAAAAAAAAAAGCCATATCCCAGCTACTTGGGAGGCTGAGGCAAGAGATTTGCTTAAGCCCAAGAGTTTGAGGCTATGAGATATCTACCGACAGAGATAAAATGAGACTGTCTCAAAAAAGGGGGGGGGATTGGGGGTGGGAATTAAAGCCTGTGACTTGTCCAATGTCACAGACTTTGGGGCAGAGGACAAACAATAGCAACCCAATTGCTGCTGACTCCCAGTTCAGTGTTCTTTTCACTTGTGTTTTCTTTCCTATCTTTGGTTCCCTGCCCCAAACCCACGTCTCCAAAGCTATACATATTTGTTCCCTCTGTCAGAGATAAGCCCTTTTCCTAAAGATGTCTAAAAACTATCATAGCAACTGATTTGCCAAGTAACATCCCGTAGTAAAACACTCTTCTTAGAGAACTTTCCAGAGTAAGCTCCAGTGATGGTCCCTCTTGGTACATATGTCGTAGACAGAGATGAGTTTTGTTGAATACGCAGTCTAAATTCAGTTTCCAAAACTGAACACCTTATCTTTACATGTGGCCTTCAATTGGATGTGGTAAAAAGTGATCAAATTTAGGTTTTGACTAAAAAGTCTCAGGTTCAGTTTTTATTTTTCAAATAGCTTCTTATCTAATATAAACATTGTTGGGTTTTCTGTGATAAAAGCAATTGATGTGATAGTTAATTCATCAACATTCTGTTTTTTCAATTAATTGAAAATAATGTGTCACTATAAATTGTATCTACTTACATACAGTTTTGGGTGAAATACTGAGGGCTAAAGTTAAACAGAGCACACTTAAAGTGGCATCAATATTTCCAATACTTAAATTACTCCAGTAAAATGTGTAAGTGGATTTTTATACTATTTATTTATATTTTGAGACAGTCTCACTCTTGTCCAGGCTAGAGTGCCATCGCATCAGCCTAGCTCACAGCAACCTCAAACTCTTGGGCTCAAGCAATCCTCCTGCCTCAGCCTTCCAGGTAGCTGCGACTATAGGCACCTGCCACAAAGCCTGGCTAATTTTTCTATTTTTAGTAGCGACAGGGTCTCACTCTTGCTCAGGCTGGTCTTGAACTTCTGAGTTGAAGCGATCTACCTGCCTCAGCCTCCAAGTGCTAGGATTATAGGCATAAGCCACCACTCCTAGCCTTACACTATTAAAATAACTAAAACCCCAAATGACATCAAGGAAAGACATTATCATTGCCATTCCCATTGTGACTTGAAAAGAGCAACGATGTAGAGAAAGATGCAAACAGGTCATGGCTCCAGTGAGGAACAGTAAGGAGCCACCATGTTACTTTACCTGGGCTTGCTAACTATCTACTGTTCTACCAGATTACTGTTTCAGAAAACCACAGCTGCTTCGGAAATGGATCAACCTCTTCAGTACCTGAGATTATAAGCGTGAGCCTCTGTGCCAGGCCAGTGTCAGTTTCTGGGTTTTGATAATTTATTAGGATTATGTAAGATACTATCATTGGGGAACACAGGGAGAAAGGTACACTTGAACTCTTAATTATTTTGGTAACTTCTGGGGAGTCTAAAAGTTAAAAAAAAACAAGTAAGGAAGAAAAAACTATAGCAGAGGACAAAGGAAGACAGGCAATCTAGACATTTTTATTAAGTTCTATTAAAAATATTAAGACATCTGAAAAACTCAGAAAGGTTATAAAACATACTCATACTCAAGTCATTTTCTTAATTTGTGATGGCTAGTGCTATATGCTAAAGATGTTATAGTAATAGTAACCCACCACACTGCAAAAGTTGTATTTCTAGAGTTTAATAAAAATGCATCTTAAGAAGAAATATACTCCTTATATAAAGCACTATTTTTTAAAAAATATTTTCCCTTAAAACTCAAAAATAGTTGATTTTGCTAACTTAGCCAGGGTCACGATAACTTCATGTTCTTTTAGTGATAGGGAGTGGATGCAGAAAGGCAACACGCTAGGAAATGGGCTTCTTTAAACGTACAATATACAAAAGAACAGTATGGACTCAAAGCTGAATAGTGTATAGTTTCCTAAATTTGTTGAAAAACTGACCGCAAGGCTTTTTTTTTCCCCTAAAAGTTTCAGTGATGATGAACAGCTCTATTTGAATGAGAACTTAGCCATTTCACTAGCCAGCCACCTTCACAGACAATCAAGCCACTTGTTTAGCTATTTTTAATCAGCTGCTACCAAGAAAGAGACTGACTCCTAGGACGATTAGGAATCCCAGAATCCCCAAAAGGCTCTGATTTCCCTGCGTATCTTCAGGAGACACCCTGTCCTTACATCAGAAGGGCAGGGAGTTAAAGGTTTAAAATAATTTTGGCAACTGTCTGAGACGCTTTATATCTAAGAAGGTGCCTACTGAATTCATGCTATTCATTTGCTTTAAAGTTTCAGAAGATTGCAAATTTTCAGGAAAAATTGGAATGTTCTTTTCATTTTCTTTCTCAGGATGTGGAGTAAACTCTGCTTTGCCAGTTCTGACATTCACTGCAGGACTTGGTTTGTGGTTTTTTAATAAGAAAGGTGGGTTTCCATTCAACTGCTGTGTTGCTCTTGGCTGCACAACTTCATTTGTAATATTTCTCAATACTGGCACATCTGTGTGTGTGCCCATAGAGTCACAATTATAACAATTAATTATTTCACAGGCATTCCTAGAAGGCTCTTTTCGATGACCAAGTTGTTCAGCTACGGACATAAGGTTTTCATTCAATAAATGTTCATTCTTGCCATCTGCATTGTTGGAAGGCTCCTCTTCATCTTCACTATTGTCACTGCTTTGTATGAGTCCGTATCTCTTCATATATTTTTTGGTTGCAAATGACATGTTGCTTGGTGAAATTAAACTAAGCCCCACTGTGTTTTTGTCTGTATTAATACGCAGAAGGCTAAAAGATGAGTCACAGTTGTTTTGGTTTGATCGAGTGAGAGACAACTGTGACAGCTGACTCTCATTTAAATATTTCAGAGCTATAGCATTTGCTTCCATGCTCAAATCCACACCGTTGGGACTTAAGCCACTCACGCCAACATTCGCAAATGACATGTAGTTTAATCCAGAGATCACTGCTTCTGGGCTGATGCATGCCAACACGCTGAAAGACAAAAAGTAGTAAGCTGTCATTTACTGTACTGTGAGTACTAAATAGTGTCATTCTAAATGTGACCCATTCTATAAAAGTAACAAAAGGTCTTCAGCTTTTGTCATGGCACTTTTTATCTGAGTACTCAGACATGTAAATCTTGATGCAGATACAAGGGATACATTATAATAGCCTAAAAGGTAATTCAAAATTCACAGATTAAAAGTGGAATACAAGGGCTGCGCCTGTGGCTCAAAGGAGTAGGGCTCCAGCCCCATATACCAGAGGTGGCGGGTTCAAACCCAGCCCTAGCCAAAAACTGCAAAAAAAAAAAAAAAAAGTGGAATACAAATTAATTTTCCTAAATTTCTACTTCCATTATGGTTTTCAGACTAAATACAGGCCCCAAATGTAAGAACCATTCAATATTGCTGAGTCATGGAATTTACAACTATTAACCGCAAATAATGTTAGAGATCAGCTAATGTTCAAAGCAAAGTAAAACATACAAATAAAATTAAACAAAAAACATATTTGAAGACATAAGTTTTGTTAAGTAGCTCAAATAATTAAATTGTTTTTTTTTTTTTTTTTTAGACAGAATCTCCCTTTGTCACCCTCTGTAGAGTGCCATAGTGTTATAGCTCACAACAATCTCCAACTCTTGGGCTCCAGCGATTCTTGACTCAGCCTCCCAAGTAGCTGGGACTATAGGTGCCCACAACACCCCTGGCTATTTTTTTTTTTTTTGGTAGTTGTCATTGTTTAGCAGGCCCAGGCTGGGTTCGAACCCGCCAGCCCTGGTGTATGTGGCCAGTACTGTAATCACGCCCAGCTATTTTTAGAGATGAGGTCTCCCTCTTGCTCAGGCTGGTCTTGAACCTGTGACCTCAGGCAATACACATGCCTTGGCCTCCCAGAGTGCTAGGACTACAGGCGTGAGCCACCACGCTCAGCCTAAATTGTTCACTGTTGAGTCCATTCACAATAAAACCAAACCAAACCAAACCATTGACCAGTCTCTGGATATGGGCTTATACACACACAAACTTTTTTTCATTAGATATAATCTTTTATTTTTTTTTTAGAGACAGAGTCTCAGTTTATCACCCTCAGTAGAGTGATGTAGCATCACAGCTCACAGCAACCTCCAGCTCTTGAGCTTAGGCGATTCTCTTCTCTCAGCCTCCCAAGTAGCTGGGACTATAGGCACCTGCCACAACGCTCAGTTATATTAGATATAATCTTTAACTCACTTTGGTTAGTGTTATCCCAACTGATGTTTTTCTTTACATCACATGTATAAGCATAACAGCTGCTAATTCTTACTGAGACATTATACTACGTATGTGCCAGGTGCTCTGCTAAATGCTTTACGTGCATTATTCTCATGTTTCTCACAGTAACCTTTCTTAGGGAGGTATTATCCACCTAATATTTCTTTTTTGGGGGTGGGTGGAGGGTTTTTTCAGTTTTTTTTTTAGAGACAGAGTCTCACTCTCATTGCCTTTGGTAGAGTGCTGTGGAGTTACAGCTCACAGCAACCTCCAACTCCTGGGCTTAGGTGATTCTCCTGCCTCAGCCTCCTGAGTAGCTGGGACAATAGGCATCCACCACAACGCCTGGATATGTTTTGTTGTAGATTGGCCGGGGCTGGGTTTGAACCTGCCACCCTCGGTATATGGGGCCAGCGCCCTACTCACTGAGCCACAGGCACTGCCCTATCCACCTAATATTTCAACCTCACTCCTCAATTAACCAAAAATGAAACAAAACAAAAAATCAGGTTCATTACGTACTTACAATTTGTTAATTTTAATGTTTCACACTAAAGATATTAAAATAAAATAGCTACTGTGAATAATACACTACCTAAAACTACTCCCTAAGGCCAGCCATACCAAAACATAAGGGTTCCTCAGAGACAGCAGGGACCAATAAGGAATGCATAAAAATCACTTGTATCTCATGATATGAAAATAAAACCTTCAAAAATGCTAGCCTCATTCACCTACACTATTGGTAGGAATATAAACTGACAGAACTATTTAGTGCGCAATGGTAGTATCTAGCGAAATGTTAAATGCATATACCCTTTCAACCTACCCACCTAGGAATTTATCCTACAAAGATACTTGTACAAGCAACCTCTAGAATGAGGTTCAGTTAGCATTGTCTGAAACAACAAGTGTGAAATTTGACCTAAAAGTCCATTAATAAAGGACTGGAGCTCAATATGTTATAGTACAAAAGTACAAAGGAATATTGTGCATCAGTTTAAATACATGAGCTAGAACTCATGTATATATACCTATAAGGAAATGTATCCAAAATACACCAATGTAAAGGGGGAAAATTAAGCTTGGGAATAGGAGTGTCTGTATTTTATCTCATACTCTTCTATATTGTTTTTTAAACCATGAAATTTTATTTTAAAAAAATTTTGTTACTTTTGGATTTAGCAAATAACAAAAAATGATTAAAAGCAAACATGCTAGCCTTTATAATACAATTTCCAGATTTTATTCTCTTTTTTATAAGTACATGCTGAAGTCATCTTTGATGGAGAGGAATCTGAATAGAAGGACATAACCAATAGGACACACTGATAGAAAAAGTAATGTTTTCCCTTTTAATTTTAATTTTTTTTAGGTCTTGCTCTGTCACCCAGGTGAGAGTGCACTGGCATGATCATAGCTCACTGGGACGTTAAAGTCCTGGACTCAAGTGATCTTCATGCCTCAGCCTCCCAAGTAGCTAAGACCATAGGCATGCACCATCATGTCTGGCTAATGTTTTTGGTTTTATAGTTGGATGACCCTGTAGAACTATACATCCAGTAGCTGGCATAGACCCCTTCACCTCCAGGAAAACTTTTTAGACAATGTCAAGTAAAACTCCCCTCCCTTTCCTCAAGACTCAGTAGAATCTGTTAGGTTGGCCAAGGGACTATAACAAATTGGTCAAGATACAGAGGTGGTCAACATAAGGAACTAGGCCTACTTACTGATACAAACATGTACATATTCTACTTGTCCCAGCTGTGAAAATAAGGTCAGCTTGAGGAGGTGGTCAATGTAGGGAGGTGGTCAACTAAGGAAATTCTACTGTATTTTGTTGGCATCTCTACCCAGGAGTTATTTCACAGTCTCTCTCAAATTATTTCTGTATGTAACCTTCTCTCTAAATAAAATGAAGAATCTAAAATATACAGATGATCTCTCTTTTTTTTTTTTTTGAGACAGAGTTTTACTAAATCACCCTTGGTAGAGTGCTGTGGCATCACAGCTCACAGCAACCTCAAACTCTTGGGCTGAAGTGGTTCTCTTGCCTCAGCCTCCCAAGTAGTACTATGGGCACCCACCACAACACCTGGCTAATTTGGGGGGCAGCTGTCGTTGTTTAGCTGGCCCAGGCCAGGTTCGAACCCGCCAGCCTCAGCCATAACCACTGTGCTATGGGCAGCAAGCCTAGAGATGATCTCTTATTCATCAATATACACAGCAGGTCCTGAATAAATGATGAATCATCTGAATTCAGAAACACATATATCTTTTCTCATGACGCTGATGTAATATAGCTAAAATTTATTCATCTTTTAAAACAATTTTTAAAAATTACCTGGCATGATCCACTTTATGTGCATTTTTTTTCACTTTAGTAGGAGAATCAATTTTTACTCCAAGGCTTCTTAGTTGCTTAAGAGTTGCATTAAGAACACAATCTTTATCCACCAGTCCTGAATCTTGCTTTTTTTTCTTTGTATGGTAAACATTTTGAGTTCTGGTGCATTCGTGGCTGATGATCACTGCTTTGGTAGATGGCTGCTCAGTTTCTTTGGAGGAATTATTTAATAGGTGGTTCACTTGACCCTGAATAAAAAGAAAAATGACACATCTGAAATACTACTGTTAAAAATCTTAAGAGCTTAAATAATACCCTAAGTAGACCAGAGTAAAGCAAAATAATCACCACAAAGTATCAAGTATATCTGCAAGCTCTTTCAACTTTTAAGCCCCACATTAGTTCCTCCAACCAACATTATCTCTTTTTATTTTACACTCCCTTTGCTTTACACGACTCCTCGATCTGTTTTATTGTTTGTAATGTGTCCATAATTTATTATTTCCTTTAGGCTCTCAAGGGTATGGACTGTCATATTCTTCTTTATATTATCTACTTCTCAAACTAGGGTTTGTTTGTTTTGAGACAGAGTCTCACTATGTTGCCCTGGGTACAGTGCCGTGGCGTCACAGCTCACAGCACCCTCAGACTCTTGGGCTTAAGCAATTCTCTTGCCTTAGCCTTCCAAGTAGCTTGGGCTGGGTTTGAACCTGCCAGCCCCAATGTATGTGGCCGGTGCCATACCCACTGAGCTACCCTTAGACTAAGTTTTTAATAAATATCCACTTACCTGAACTGAAATTAGTAAATATTATCATAAATATCCTACTACTTTCCAATTTTCAAACTTCCTACAAATTTTTTTCTTTTCTGGTAAAAATTTTAGTTTGAATTTGACAAAATACCAACATATATGTTTAAAATACATCTTTTTTTTTCTTTTGCTAAGTACCTGATGACTAGCATGTTTATAGTAAATTATTAAATTTAGGGTATCATAATTTATGGAAAGCTCAGAGAAATAAATGATATATTGTTAATAAGGCAAAAATCTTTGTATCTCAAGGTATCAACTGGTTTAAATGCAGGAAAAGCTCAACTAGTATAACCTATACTGAGTAACAATCTCAAAAAGATGAAAGAGTCCACATTTTCTCACCAATAAATCCTGGTAAATTTTCTGGTTATCTGATAGCTGATAAGGAAAGGGTTGCTCAATTTTTGGTTCCTCTGATGTTTCAGCGTTGTTACTGGCACCCTCTGTTGGTCCGGTCTGTAAGCATGGGCTTACATTCTCTGCTGGAAGGGCACTTGGAAAGAACACTGGTATATCAGCTTCTTTATTGAGACCTTGAGAAGAGCTGTTAGAAAGGATATATAATGGATGTGTTAATGATCAAGGAACCTTTAACATATACTACAGGAGAACCTTAGTAAGTTTACCACCCCAGGAACTGTAATAAACTGGTCAACACATGGAGGTAGGTCAGATGTTTGTGACTTGGGGACTGCCTATACTACATTTCAAATATAGTAGGACCTCCATAGTTGACCCCCGCCCTACACTGACCATCTCCTTAAGTGAATCTAACCTGCACACCCGGACATGCACCACATGTACATGTTAGTGCAGGAGGCCTAGCTCCTTATGGTGACCTCCTCTGTATGTTGAGTAGTTTGCTATAATCCCTGGGGTGGTCAACTTATAAATGTTCTACTGTATAATTCTTACCAAACAATTCTATGAGATAGATATTATATATTAGCTCCATTTGATAGGTAAAATATTGAGGTACAGAGAGGTTATAAGTAATTACCTACATTTATAGACACAGTATCATTTTTCTAACATATCTTCTTTAAAACTTAGGTTATTTCAAATATTTCTACATTGCTTAATTTTAACTTGATATCATGAGTACCAAGCACACATTTGGTACATAAGCTTAATAAATAATAGCTTTCAAAATACCAGTCAAAAAGATAATTCTAAGAAAAAACTGATAAATTTGACTGCGTAAAATAAAAAATTTTACATAGCAAAAACCAATATAAACAAGTCAAAAAACAACAGACAAACTGGGAGAAAATATTCACAACATTACCACAAAGAGCTAACTAGCATCTCTAGTGTACAAAGAAACTTAAAAATTGAAGGCAAAGGACCTAAAAGTCTATAGAAAAATGGCAAAAGACATAAGTAGGCATCTCACATAATTTTAAAAAAACCCTAAAACAATATTGAGATGTCATTTAGTCACCTCTCAGATGGGTACAAAATTTTTCAAAAAACATGTTATCATATTCTGTCAGCATGGCCATGGGAAAACAAGCCCTTACATACATTTGCTGGTGAGAATGCACACTGTTACAACCCTTCTGGAAGGAAATTTGGCAATACTTAAAACAATTACATATGTATTTAACTCTACATGCAGGAATCCCACTTCTAAACAATTCAAATATACACATGCTCAAAGTAATTCACTGTACCATTGTTTGTAATTGCAGAACACTGAAAATGATCCAAATGCCTATAAATAGGCAAGTAGTTTATTAAACTATGATACAGTCACACAATAGAGTACTACTGCAGCTATTACAGAAGCAGGAAGATCTTCAAGAACTGACTGGAGTAATTATATCGTTAGGTGAAAAGAGCAAAGTTAGAAACAGAACTTACAGTATTCTTTCCTATACTTCATGTAAGAAAGTCTACCTAAGAAAATAAAGACATACATGTTTCTTTGTGAAAAAGAAATACAGGAAGATAGGATAAGCCAGAAACTAAAATGACTGGTTACCTAAAGAGGAAGGGTGGGAAAGGATAAGGAAGAAAGGAGATACGGAAATAGGGGAGCAGGGATAAGAAGAGAGCAACCCTTTTCTTAGTATACTTTACACAGCATTGTCTCTTAGAATGCACAGTAATGTTTCACACCCAACCCCCCAAAATGGAACACAAACAGTAACAAATGAACCTAACGGCTTTATAAACAACATAACCACACTGATGGGAACAGGGAAGAAAAGGACTAACCTAATAACTTTGAAAAACAATATTTTGGCTGGATCCTGTAAGGCTAAAGTTAAAAGAACTGCACATAAATATTATACTGTAGCTGATCTGTACCAACATTCTTAGCAATTTTGAAACTACAGTACTTTATGTGTATACTAGACTGAATAAACTGAATAAATAGTAAGTATAGTGAACACAATGAGAACCAGGTTTCTCACTGTGGGAGAATAAAATTTTAAATTAAGAAAAGAGGAGGCCAGGCACAGTGGCTCATGCCTGTAATCCTTACACTCTGGGAGACCAAGATGGGTAGATTGCCTGAGTTCACAGGTTCGAGACCAGCCTCAGCAAGAGCAAGACTGTGTCTAAAAAATAGTTGGACGTTGTTTGCAGGTGCCTATAATCCTAGCTACTCAGAAGGCTGAGCAAGAGAATGCTTGAGCCCAAGAGTTTGAGGTTGCTGTAAGCTGTGATACCTCAGCACTCGACTGAGGGTGACAAAGGGAGCCTCTGTCTCAAACCCCCCCCCCCCAAAAACAGTAAAGAGGGTATTGGATTGGAATTGGAGAGTCAGTATAAAGTCAAGGATTTTTATATATAGATAGATACATCTAAAAATAAGTATAGATTTATAAATATGCATGGGTTAGCAGGCATATATTTACGTATGTGTGTTTGTGTAATATATAATCTATCTGCTAAAAGGGCCTAGAAGCACAGAAATAACAGTTTAACAAAGAGCATACCTAGCTGGTTACTTAAATACCATACACTCATACCAGCACTCCTGATTCTGTATTTATTTCCATGCTGGAGCAGAGAAAATACAAATAAACCTGGAACATATTGTGGCATCAGAAAATAAGAATATGTACAAAAACGAATGAGGGCAAGGTGGTGCCTGTGATTCAAGGAGTAGGGTGCCAGCCCCATATACCGGGGGTGCTGGGTTCGAGCCCGGGCCCAGCCAAAACTGCAAAAAAACAAAAATGGAATGGGGACTTGTGCAAAATAAACAGAAGCCAATTAAAAGAGCTTCTGATGGCCTAAACTGGAACAAACTGAGCAATAAAATGATAGCATTAGATTATAACATAGAATATATGAAATAGCCAAGAGTCCTTACTGGCATAAATGAATAAGGAGTGGAAAAGAAGGAACACCTTCTTTCCTTACAGAAGAATTCAATTTATAAATGTAGAAGGAATGAGGAAAGTACAAAATCATCATTAGGCAAATACTACAGTACTAACTGCTGTAGGCAAGAGCCGTAGATGGGTCCTAAAATAAATGGAAGAAAAGGAAAAAAGCTTGAGAAGAGGGTATCTGTGGTTTTGAAATATCTTCTTCAAAGGGTTTATTAATAAGTAAATAATAATAAAATTATTAAATAATAATTCTTTAATAAATTTATTAAATAAAATGGAGATTATAATAATCACCTTCTGGTTTCTCAGAAACAGATAAACTGATCTTAAAAATCAGGAAGGAGCTCTCCAAGTCACCCAGTCCATCTCCTTCCTAGAGAAGAGACTGTATTCAAATCAGTAAAGATAGAAATGAATTTATTCTAATCCCAAAAGAATGTCAGTGAAATTACATTACATAATTTCCTTAAGTATCCAAATTTGGTACAGTGAAATAGGTTATCAAGAATTAAATCTTATACATAGAGAAAAAAGTCTTTAAAAAAAACCCTGGCTAGGCAGCCGTAGCACAGTGGTTATGGCACCAGCCACATACTCTGAGGCTGGCGAGTTCGAAACCCAGTCTGGGCCAGCTAAGCAACAATGACAACAACAGAAAAATAGCTGGGCATTGCGGCAGGCACCTAAAGTCCCAGCTACTTGTGAGGCTAAGGCAAGAGAATTGCTGAAGCCCAAGAGTTTGAGGTTGCTGTGAGCTGTGACGCTTCAGCATTCTACTGAGGGTGACATAGTAAGACTTTGTCTCAAAAAAAAGAAAAGTTCTGAAGATCTGTTCCACAACATGAATATATTTAAAACTACTAAACCTCACACTTAAAATGGTTAAGCTGATAAATGTTACAGTGCATACAGGGCGATCCATGATTGTTAGTTCTCTTAACCGCCTCTCACCACTTCCCTATGCCCCAAACATCAGACTGGGCCTTCATCTTCAATCATGCTAACAAATTTTACTTTAATGAAAACACCAGAACCCTCAGATGCAGAAGCAGAAATCCAACTTTTAGAGATTTTTATGGCTTTTTCAAAAAATTACTTGCACTGAGCAGGATTTTTATCATCCAAACATTTGCAAAGCACTTTATTTTATTTATTTTTAATTTTTTTGCTGTTTTTGGCTAGGGCTGGGTTTGAACCCACCACCTCTAGTATATGGGGCTGGTGCCCTACTCCTTTGAGCCACAGGCGTTGCCCGCAAAGCACTTTATTTTTAAGGAGAGTCTTTGTCAGTTACTGAATTTACTTATTCCATCTTTAGCTAAAAGATAACAGTAATTAAGTACTGTTGTAAGAGATTTATATATATTAAGTCACTTTACTCGTGATCACAACAATCATATAAAATAGATGTTTAGTACCTAAGAGATGAGAAAATGGAGTCAGTGAAGAGATTGTGAGAACTGCCGACAGCCATACTGTTGGTTGGGATTCAAATCCAGGCAGTCTGACACCAGAGCCTTACTGTTAACCACTTTGATACACTGTGTGTTCAAGGAGTTTTGAACCTGAGCCTAACCTAGCAAGAAAAAGCAAAAACTCAAAAAGAGAGAAGAGCAGCACCAAAACATTACAGATTTCACACCTCAAAAGATTTAAGATTAAAACAAAAATTTAAAAGACAACTGTAATATGTCAAGTAATAAGCCCAAAGCATGCTTCTAAAGAAAAGTAATAATCATTTTCAAAGAAATCTCAATAATTACCACATACTATACTACTTGCCACTGAAGAAAAGCAATCAATAGCCAATTAAACTGCAAAGCACATAATTTATCTTGCACAGACTGCTGCAACATCAGAAAGGGGGACTGGGAGCCCAGGTAACGAGGTATCATCTAGGGATACTAGGCAGTGGGGACCACAGCATGAATCAGAACAGATGTTTGGGCAGGATCCTCTAGCAGCATCAAAACCTCCATGGGCAATACTAGAGATAGTATTTAATCCAAATCAATACATTATGTTGAACAAAGATTAGATTTACATCTAGTTATGTGTTAGAATCAATACAGCTGATCAATTGTTCTGAAAAAGCCATTAGCTTCCTTCTGTCAATTAATTCAGATTTGTTTTTCCAACACATTGGAGATTTTTAAGGCTCTAACTTGAAAATCCCCATAATTCTAGAAAGTGGTCTCCAATTGACAGAACTAAGCCAAGGAGGATACATAAGCATAACCATAGTTCATTCCTCTGTTCTGTTTCTGTAATTATTCCAAGTAAACTGCAGACCTTGAAGCTCACTCCTAGTTGTTCTTTTCATCAGTGAACGTTTATTAAGAAGCTAACATGAGGAATAAGACACTGGGTCAAGTTCTTAAGATACAGAACTGAATATGATCCCTAACTTGTGAGAACACAACCTAATCTACAGAAAAGATCTTTTCAAAATACTGTGGTATGTATAAGTACTTACCTTACATGATTAAAACATATACTACACTGAAAGATGTTTCTCTATAGTTTTGGGGGTTTTTTGAGACAGGGTCTCATTCTGTTGCCTGGGGTAGAGTGCAGTGGCATCATCCATCATCATAGCTCACTGCCACCTCCGACTCCTAGGCTCAAGTGATCCTCCTGCCTCAGCCTCCCCAATAGCTGGGACTACAGGTGTGCACCACCACACTCTGCTAAATTTTTACAATTTTTGTTTGGATCTACCTAATAATTCCATGACTTATGTCTATTTCTGGGGTATTTAGTGATGACAATGGCTTCTAAGGCAAAAAAGAACTAGGTTCCCAGTCACTAGCCAGCCCTGGATTCAAGGATCCAGTGGATGTCAAACACTGTTATTTTGCAATATCCTGGCAAGAAGATGGTGAACTAGAGGCATTTTTCCATAGCCTTTCCCAGAAAGTCAGGGAGAAATGTGATCAGCCACCACCATCTGGATTAATCTCCTAAGAAGAAGCATTGTAAAGTCATAGAGTGACAGGACACACACCAGGACTAGAAAAGTAAGACGGGGGGGAAGCCAGCACAAGGGGCAGTGAAGAGAAGAGTGGTAGCCCAGGGTCAGAGCTTGCACATGGAATCTCTGGGGATCAGTGCCACCCCCCGCCCAATATTCCCTTGCATGGGTGGACTGGGGGGCCACCCAATTCCTGGGTGGGTCTGTCCACCAGATGGAGGGTGTGGAGCAGAGCAAACAGGAGCTGGGGACCCACAGGGCTGTGCACAAATACCCACCCTTTTAGGGAGGGCCAGAGAAGGAGTGGTCTGTCTCCTGGCTTCTTTGGGCTTATCCTGCAGCACCAACAAGATCCAGGAGCTCCTGCCCTTCTGCATGATCTTCCTTTCAGTCTCCAAGTCCCATTTGGATCACTGAGGCAATCCTCAAGCAAAGACACCTAACTCCCTAGGTCCCAGAACTAGATCCCTACTCAAGCAAAGACACCTAACTCCCTAGGTCCCAGAACTAGGTTGCAATGTCCCTGAATATCTAGCATACTCTCCAGGGTGTGGTACCCCCTTACCTCTCCCTGCCAAGTCTTCAGGAACAGGAACAGGAAGCCCAGCCTCATCTCCTTGACAGGGCAACCCAGAATCCAGACATAGATCTTTACATTCAGAAGGAGCTGTCTCTGATAGTGGAGTGCCACCTAGTGTTCTCCCTAAAAAAAATTTTTAACTCTCTTGGATACCTAAGAGGATAATAGGAAATTTTAAGCCCAAAGCCCAGAGCTAAAGAAGAAAGGGAAGGAAGAAAAGAGAAAAGAAAATAGGGCAAAGAAATAAAGAAGAAACCACACATGAGGAGAAACCAACAAAACTTCTCTGGATACTTGAAGAACCAGAACAGATCAACTCCCCCAGGGGTTAAAATGGAGCTACTATAGAACATTCCAACTGGCTCGGAGCCTGTGGCTCAAGTGGCTAAGGCGCCAGCCACATACACCTAACTTAGCGGGTTTGAATATAGCCCAGGCCCACCAAATAACAATGATGGCTGCAACCAAAAAATAGCTGGGCATTGTGGCGGGCGCCTGTGGTCCCAGCTACTTGGGAAGCTGAGGCAGGAGACTCGCTTGAGCCCAGGAGTTGGAGGTTGCTGTGAGCTGTGATGCCATAGCACTCTACCCAGGGGGACAGCTTGAGTCTCTGTCTCAAAAAAATAAAAAAAATAAAAAGAACATTCCAACTAATAAATGACATTAAGTGGAATTCAGATTATAGATGGCAAACATGATAAAGGGAATTGAAGGGCAAATGGAAAACCAGCAAAAAGAAGCCCAAAATATGTCCCAAGAAATTAACAAAATGAAAGCCAAAGTCTCTAAGGATCTGGACAAAATTAAAATTTTTGTTTGCAGAGACAGGATCTCGTTTAAAATTTTTATTTGTAAAGACAGGATCTTGCTATTGCCCAGGCTGGTCTCAAACTCCTGAGCTCAAGTGATCCTCCCACTTTGGTCTCCCAAAGTGCTTAGGATTATAGTCATGCCTTCTCTGTAGTTTTTCTGAAAGGCCATTTGGTTTAATCATTATTATAAACAGAATAATTTAAAATGTCAAATGCTATCATATAGCTTCTAATAAAAAAAAGTAATTCACTGCCTGCCCCATATATCTCACTGCCAAGTTCACTTCTTAAAACAGTTTCATGTGTTGGCTGGGCACCTGTAGCTCAAGCAGCTAAGACGCCAGCCACATCCACTAGAGCTGGTCAGTTTGAATCCAGCCTGGACCTGCCAAACAACAACAATGACAACTACAACCAAAAAATAGCGTTGTGGTGGGTGCCTGTACTCCCAGCTACTTGAGTGGCTGAGACAAGAGAATTGCTTAAGCCCAGGAGTTGGAGGTTGCTATGAACTGTGACACCATAGCACTCTACTGAGGGTTAATAAGTGAAACTCTGTCTCAAAAAAAAAAGTAGAATGAAATACTGAATCAAAGAGATCTTACTTGGATACAGAAAGTGGCTGGTTAAATTCTTCTTCCACAGCAATGTTGCTCTCTTCAAAACTGGGAATATCAACTGCTTTTAAGGAAGATGCACTCCCTGGAGGACTTGTGACTTCATTATTAATATCAACAGAAAAATTCATGTCCTCACTAGAAATCTTGGTATCATCTTGCTTCAGCTGAGAGTCAGGCTCTTGATTATCACTTGGTGTATTCCAAAATAAACTAGCACCTGGAGGTCAAATGATTTAACAGATATTGAAACAAATATTGAAGTATAAAAATAAAACTCTGAAAAACCTGTTAAGAATTGCTGTATTATTTTAACAAAATTATCCCAGAACTGTTTTCTACTTATATTTCCTGAGAAAAGCCACAAAGGTAGGTGAAAGGTAAAAGACAGAAAACTGGGATGAGGCAAAGGGAAAGGGACCTGGCTCAGTGCCCACAGCTCAGTGGTTAGGGCACTGGTCACATACACCAGGGCTGGCAGGTTCGAACCCAGCCAGGTCCTGCTAAACAACAATAACAAAAAAAACAGCTGGGCATCCTGGCGGGTACCTATAGTCCCAGCTACTGGGAGGCTGAGACAAGAGAATTACTTAAGCCCAAGGGTTTGAGGATGCTATGAACTGTGATGCCACAGCACTCTACTGAGGGTGGACACAGTGAGACTCTGTCTCTAAAAAAAAAAAAGAAATTGTTTCTGTTGGCTTGGCGCCTGTAGCACAGTGCTTACCTCTCTGGTCACATACACCTAGGCTGGTGGGTTCGAACCCAGCCCAGGCCAGCTAAACAATGATAACTGTGACAAAAAATAGCTGGGGATTGAGGCAGTTGCCTATAGTCTCAGCTACTTGCGAGGCTGAGGCAAGAGAATTGCCTAAGCCCAAGAGTTTCAGGTTGCTGTGAGCTGTAGTGCCATAGAACTCTATCCAGGGTGACATAGTAAAACTCTGTCTCAAAAATAAAAAAAGAAAAAATTGGTAAAAGCAAGATTTAATTTTGCATTCACTTATTTTTTTAAAAAAGGACAACTTTTTAAAAGTTACATAGGTATGGGCAGCGCCTGTGGCTCAAAGGAGTAGGAGACTCACCCCATATACCAGAGGTGGTGGGTTCAAACCCAGCCCTGGCCCAAAAAAAGAAAAAAAGTTACACAGGTACTACTATTCTTCCTGTATAATTCAATATAAAACTCTAGGTACATTATAGAATAAGCATGCTTCTACAAGTCATTTTGTTAAAATGACTATCAATAATTCCTTTTTCTTCATATAAATAATCACTTTGAATGTAAATCTATTAAGTTTTTTAATATTTGAATTCTATATATGTTTGAAAATTTGTTTTAAATAATTTCAAATTTTCAATAAACATAGTAAGAATGACTCCATCCAATTATCACTTATTTATCCAGCACTTATTATAGTTCAAGCATTCTGTTAGGAAATGAGGTACAATAGTGAACAAGCCAATAGTAAGAATGACTCCATCCAATTATCACTTATTTATCCAGCACTTATTATATTTCAAGCATTCTGTTAGGAAATGAGGTACAATAGTGAACAAACCAATAGTAAGAATGACTCCATCCAATTATCACGTATTTATCCAGCACTTATTATATTTCAAGCATTCTGTTAGGAAATGAGGTACAATAGTGAACAAGCCAGTCCTCCATAGCCCAAAAAGCAACCATAATACAGCTAAATACAGAATTTTACAAGCGACATAAGGGTCATTATATTTTTTGGTTTGCTTACACTAACAATAAATACTCACAAGCTTCTTACCCCACCCTCACATACAGACTCTCCTGGAAACTATCAGCCCTTGAAATCCACAAACGTAGACTCTAGCAGGTATGTCCCTATTATATGTTCTTAACTCCCTTACCAGTGAACCAGGAATTAAAATCTAATCCAAACTACACTATTCAGATTTTCTGTAATCTGAAATAAGGACTGAAGGATAGCAAAATGGTTTGTATGGCTAGAACTGTGTGTATCACACACTGAGCTTGCATAACAAAAGCTCTAGGCCAGCCTTGCTTTTAAAGGTAAAGCAGTGAAAGCAGATTGCAGACAGAATCGAGTGAAAAAGCCACTAGTAAGTGGAGAGTCTTAATGGTATTAAAATTTCTAGTTACAGTATTTTCCTGAAATCCAGCTCTACTCTTGGCCTTGACTTCCATAAAACATCCTCATATCCTTCCAGTAAATTCTGCTTCCTTGCTTAAATAAGTTCAAAGTGGCTTATGTTACTTGTAGCCAAAGAATTTTTTTTTTTTTTTTTTTGAGACGGAGCCTCAAGCTATCCCCCTGGGTAGAGTGCCATGGTATTATGCTCACAGCAACCTCCAACTCCTGGGCTCAGGCGAGTCTCCTGCCTCAGCCTCCCAAGTAGCTGGGACTAGAGGTGCCTGCCACAACGCCTGGCCTTTTTTTTTTTTTTTTTTTTGGTTGCAGCCCTCCTTGTTTTTTGGCAGGCCCGGGCTGGGGATTCAAACCCGCCACCTTAGGTGTATGTGGCTGGCGCCTTAGCCGCTTGAGCCACAGGCGCCAAGCCAAGAATTTTAACTAATAGTGAGTAGTACCTACATTTGACTTACAAATGTATATGCAGCTCTTGCTATCCTCCTTTCTTTGCCCCTGTGCATAGTTTAGATAACATATAAGTTCGTAAAAAGAATACAGAAATGTCTTCCTTCCTTTTCTTTTTAACATTCTATTCTCTAGAATCAAACCTTCACCTATTACTTCTACATTTGTATGTCTATGTCACCAACCCATCAGCACTCCTATCTGACATTTGAGTATCTCTATCCATATTTGAGTCACTCAATCTCAACAGATATTTATACTGATTTCATCCTATCTTGTTTGCTTTATGTCTGTGCTTAATGCTACTACCATCTTCCCAGTTATCCAGGCTTTAAGTCCTAGAGTACCTTTTATCTCTAATAAACTTAATTTTGGAATAATTCTAGATTTACACAAAGATAAGAGAGTTCCTGTATACCCCTTATCCAGTTTCTCTTATGTTAACATCTAACATTACCAATGTATTATTTGTCAAAATCAAGACACTAACTTGGTATATTATTATTAACTGAACACCAGGCTTTATTTGGACTTCACCAGTTTTACCACTAATGTCCATGTTCTGTGCTAGGATCCATTCCAGGATATCACACTGCATTTAGCAGCAGTAACTTTGCAGTCCTCAATCCTCCCCAGATGCCACACCCAATTAGTTATCAAATCTTATTAACACCCTACACGACCTTTTCTCTTCATTCTTATCACCACCAAAACTATAACTCAAAGCTCTAAGTTTTCTCATATTATTTTCTCTACCCATTCTGATCTCTCATCTTTCAGCTCCACCTACTACTGAAATCCTCACACTGTCCAAAATCCAGACTCAATAACACTGCATTGATGAAACTATCCCTGATTCCTCTTACTAGAATTGGGTCCAGCCTAGAAAAGTAGTAAAAACAGTATATCATATCATAGAATTTATGTTTTTCAGGCGTTAATTACACAAAGACTTAAGTAACAATCTCATCACCTTGGTTTGGGTTCTATTGTACTGTGTACCAATTTCAATGTACAAATACAAAAAACAGATATAAAAAGCACTTTTAAAAATTTCCTTACAAATAAAAACATTAAATTACCTGTGCTCACAGCAATGCTTACACTTTTTTTCACGTGCAAGCCAGGGGAAGACTGTGCTTCCATGGAAACCAAGTCCACTTGTCTGGCAGCTGGCCCTGTCTCGTCAACAGTGGTTGTCTTAGGGGGACAGGGAGTCAGAGACTGTGCTTCCAATAAGCGCTGAATCTGTATACATTAAAAACATACTTTAACAGCAAAGCAATTGACAAAATAGGTAGCAGAGTTTAATAATGAATTACAAAGTACTCCAATTATAAAAAACTGAATTTTAACTTCATTTTCTCACATTTAAATTGGATCATACCATAAAACTTATTCAATTTAGAAAGGTATTATCAGTAGTTATTAAGAGAGAAAGGAACACTTTTACACTGTTGGTGGGACTGCAAACTAGAGCCCCTAGTGACAGTCTTTTGTCTAGACTGTTTATTGCAGCTCAATTTACAATCACTAAAATGTGGAAACAGCCTAAATGTCCCTCAACCCAGGAATGGATTGGCAAGCTGTGGTATATGTACACCATGGAATACTATTCAGCCATTAAAAAAAAATGGAGATTTTGCAGCATTTGTATTAACCTGGATGGAGGTGGAACACATTATTCTTAGTGAAGCATCACAGGAATGGAGAAGCATCAATCCTATGTATTCAACTTTGATATGAGGACAATTAATGATAATTAATGACCCAGTGGGAGGTGGGGGAAGGGGAGAGGAGACAGAGAGAAGGAGGGAGGGGTGAGGGAGAGGAAAAAAGAAGCACTTTAAGTATAAATTTACAAGTAAAACATAAAGGTGTTTAGTATTTATAAACTGATGTTCACATAGAAAAGTCTGAATAGTTAATGCTTCAAACCAATATTTTATTCTTATTACACTTAAACATTAAAAGTTAGATTGGAGTAATACCCTGACTCCATGTACCAAATACTCAACATTTTGTTTTGTTTGGGTTTTTTTGCAGTTTTTAGTTGGGGTTGGGTTTGAACCTACCACCTCTGGCCGGCGCCCTACTCCTTTGAGCCACAGGCACTGCCCCCAAATACTCAACATTTTACACAAGGATTCTTCTTATCAAGGTTAATCAGAATTGCCCATATTTGGCATGCTGCAACTGGAAATACTAAGAACATTTACTGAGGGCTTGTTGTTTGCAAGACACTTTACTATGAGTTTTTATAATTTTTAAAATAATCCAGTGAAGAGTGGATTATTTTTAAATATTAAACTTACTTTACAGGTAAGAAAACTTAAGGTATTTGTATATATAACCAACAAGTAGCAAAGATGAGGTTCAAACACTACAAGCCTCCCCCTTTTTCTTTTTAAATTGAGATATAATTCACAAAGCATGAAACCATACAATGCAGTATTTTTTAGGAGACTCACAAGTTTGCAAATATCATCACTATCTAATTCCAGAACATTTTTATCAACTGCCCCCAAAATCTATGCACCCATTAGCAGTCACTCCCTCCTGGCCTTCTCCATAGCTCCCAGCAGCCACTCATACACTTTCCATCTCCATGGATTTGCCCATTCTAGACATCTCACATAAACAAAACCATATGTGGCCTTGTACCTATCTTCTTTCACTTAGCATGTTTCCAAAGTTCATCCATGTTATAGCATTTATTAATACTTATCGCCTTTGATTGCTGAATAATATTCCATTGTATGGGTATATCACATTTTGTGTATCCTTTCATCAGCTGACATTTAGATTGTTTCCACTTTTAGCTATTACAAATACTACTACTATGATCTTTTATATATAGTTTTGTGTGGACCTATTTTTTCATTTCTCTTAGGTATATACCTAGAAGTGAAAGAGCCTACCTTTTTTCTTTTTTTTGAGACAGTCTCAAGCTATTGCCCTAGGTAGAATGCCATGGCGTCACAGCTCACAGCAACCTGAAACTCTTGGGTTTAAGCAATTCTCTTGCCTCAGCCTCCCAAGTAGCTGGGACTATAGGCGCCTGCCACAATGTCCGGTGATTTTTTGGTTGTAGTTGTCATTGTTTGGCAGGCCCAGGCTGGATTTGAACCTGATAGCTCAGGTATATGTGGCTGTTGCCCCAGCCACTGAGCTACAGGCAACAAGCCAGAGCCTTCCTTTTTTTTTTTCCCTGAGACAGAGTCTCACTTTTTTGCCCTCAGTAGAGTGCAGTTGTATCACAGCTCACAGCAACCTCCAGCTCTTGGGCTTAGGCGATTCTCTTGCCTCAGCCTCCTGAGTAGCTGGGACTACAGGCACCCATCACAACACCTGGCTATTTTTGTTGCAGTTTGGCCGGGGCCGGGTTGGAACCCACCACTCCCGGTATATGGGGCTGGTGCCCTACCCACTGAGCCACAGGCGCTGCCCATCAGAGCCTATCTTTTTAAACACTGTGATTTTACTATTCTCCTATAAACAGTACTATTATGTTCAGTTAATCTAATTAAGCTTGCCGTATTAACTTTATTAATATAGGAAAATAAGTATTATCAATAAATTATTAAGGTCAATAGAAATATAAACTGCACCAGTAACATAATATAGCCCAAGTATTTGTTTTTAGCCTTTTTTTTTATTAAATCATAGCTGTGTACATTAATGCAATTATAGGGTACAATGTGCTGATTTTATATACAATTTGAAATCCTTTCATCAAACTGGTTAACATAGCCTTCACTGCACTTTCTTAGTTATTGTGTTAAGATATTTATACTCTGGCTCAGCGCCTGTGGCTCAAGTGGCTAAGGTGCCAGCCACATACACCTAAGGTGGCGGGTTCGAATCCAGCCCGGGCCCGCAAAACAACAATGACAGCTGCAACCAAAAAATAGCCAGGCGTTGTCGCAGGCACCTATGGTCCCAGCTACTTGGGAACCTGAGGCAGGAGACTCGCTTGAGCCCAGGAGTTGGAGGTTGCTGTGAGCTGTGATGCCATGGCACTCTACCCAGGGGGACAGCTTGAGGCTCTGTCTCAAAAACAAAAAACAAACAAACAAAAAAAGATATTTATACTCTACACTTAGTAGATTTGACATGTACCCTTGTATAATGCACCAGTGTGGTCTCCCCAATTACCCTCCCTCCACACATTCTCCCTCCCTTCCCCCCTACTCTTTCCCCTTCATCTTGGGTCGTAGTTGGGTTATAGCTTTCATATGGAAGTGTGGGTGCCTATATACTGGTTTCATAGCCCATGTATTTGTAATGGTTTGGAGCATGGGTACTGTATGGCCTTAAGTTTAAATCCTACTCAGCTATCTTTTGGAAAAGTTATTTAACCACTATGACTTTCAAAAACTACAGTTGTTGTAAGTATTAAAATACTTGTAATTTGTTGACTGCTTATTTTTATAGCCATATCCTAAACACTACATACCTACATATATATATAAATAACACAATATATAATATATATTGTATAAACATGTTTGAATTAACCTTCAAATCTACATATAATATCATCATCTCTCCCATTTTATAGATGAGAAAAGGGATCATCTAAAATAAATGATTACCTAGGATACACTCTATAAGAGACATACATAAATTTAGGGTCTAAAATTATCCAGTTAGTGTGTTTTAAAAGTTGGGTGTGGTGGCTCACACTTGTAATCTTAGCACTTTAGGGAAGCTGAGGCAGGAGGATCACTTGAACCCAAGAGTTTGAGACCAGCTTAAGCAACATAGTCAGGCATTGTCTCTACAAAACCCAGAAAATGTCAGGCATGGTGGTGTCGCCTGTAGTCCCAGCTACTTGGGAGCCTGAGGCAAGAGGATCACTTGAGCCCAGGAGACTGAGGTTGCAGTGAGATATAACACCACTGCACTGTAACCCCGGCAACAGAGTGAGACCCTATCTCAGAAAAGTTTTTTCATCTATTACCTTTATTTATAGTTCTTATTACATATTTTAATATATTTTCCACTAAAGTTCTAGAATGCATTTTAACATTTAAAAGAGCTAGTATTCTCTTTCTTTTTCAGAACCTTTAAGGATCACTTGGCAAAAGGACTTTCTTTCTTCAAGCCCTGTCTTCTCCATTTTAATGCCATTTAGATTGGAATATTAAAATATAGAACCTCCACAATTGACCACCTCCCTAAGCTGACCTAATTTTCTAGATCAGACATGTATCATACATACGTATCAATACAGTAGGCTTAGTTCCTTATGTTGACTACCTCTGTATGCTGACCAGTTTGTTACAGTCCCTAAAGTGATCAACTTAAAGAGGTTTAACAGTATATTATAAAGCTATGTTGATTTAATTGAATGGTAACTGGTGCTAGGATAAGCCAATCTATGGAGCAGAATACAGTCCAGAAATAGTTCGAACACATGATACTTCCATTACACAATAAAAATACAGGTTAGGCACAGTGGCTCACGCCTATAATCCTAGCACTCTGGGAGGCTGAGGTAGGAGAACAGTTTCAGCACAAAAAGTTGAGACCAGTCTAGGTAACACAGCAAGATCTCATCTCTACAAAGTATAGAAAATATTAGCTAAGTGTGGTGGCATGTACCTGTAGTCCCAGCTACTCAGGAGGCTGAGGTGGGAGGATTGCTTGAACCCAGGAGTTTGAGGCTGTAGTGAGCTATGATCACGCCACCTGTACTCCAGCCTGGGCAACAGAGTGAGACCTCGTCTCAATCAATCAATTATCAATAAAGTAAAAATAAAAATGGATTTCTAATCATTAATAAGGATATATATTATTCAATAAATATATGGTGCAAGTCATCTGATAGACTACCCCATATATCAAAATTAAATAGAAGCAACAAGTACAATCCTGGAGCGAAAGGGAGAGTAAAGAATAAATGTTTTATAATCTTGAAATTGAGAAGTCTTTTCTAAACACAGTATGAAGCACAGAATGAAAATGACAGATAAATTTAACTATATGTAAACTAGAATATTAACTATATTAACTATATGTAAACTAGAATATTCTGTATAAAGCAATTGGTTAAAATACAGAACACTTATATACCACATATATAGTAAGAAATACCACATATATATGAGAAAGGACCAATTTCCTCAATACACAACAAGCTCTTATATAGAATCAAATAATCAATATGACTTACATAAATACAATGCAAATCAAAACAGTTTCTATTTATAAGAATGATAATAATTTAAGAGTTTGATGTGTCCAATGTTGGAGATGTGGAAATTGGTTTTGGGCTAATAAATTGGTGTAACTTTCTTGGTGGCCATTTTTACTTATTCAACAAATAAAATACATATTAAGCAATTTCTATGTGTTACATCCTACTCAAGGTGGTAAGAAAACAGAAATGAATGTAAGCTTCCTACCTGGAGCTTACTTTCTATCATAGACCAAAAAACATATCAGTGAGGCCTGAGTGAGGAAAAAGAACTAGCCATTATAGAAGCACCAGAGGAGGCGGTGCCCACAGCTCAGTGGGTAGGGCACTGGCCACGTACACCAAAGGCTGGCAGGTTCGAACCTGGCCCAGGACAGCTAAAACAACAACGACAACTACAACAACAACAACAACAAAAACAAGCACCAGAGGAGGAATATTTCAGGTCTTTGCAAGCTTAATAACCTGAACATATTCTGGCATGTTTAAAGGATAAAAAGCATACAATTGCAGCTGATGTATGGTGAACATGGAAGATAGTGCTAAGAGATGAGTTGGCAGATGAAGATAGAAGCCAAATCACAAAGGGCTTTGAGGGCCAAGGTAACAGACATGGATTTTCTTCTAATAGCAATTGAAATCCATTGGAGGATTTTAAGCTGAGTGCAATAATCTCGACTGAGCTTTAAAATGATACTGTGATATGTCCAACTATAGGAAACATGAGAGGACAGTACTGGAGGAAGCATGTATAGGTATGATCCAGTAATGGTTTGAATTAGGTTGGTATAGAGTAGTTAATTCAGAATATATCAACAAAGTAGAGCCTGGGTTTTGACTCCTGCAAATTTGGTCTGAGTTACTTCATGAGAGGTGATAACGTTAACTGAATTAGTAACAATAATGGAAAAACAGTTAACAGTTAACATTTACTAGCACCGATTATATGCCAGGCTGTATTCTAATCTCTTATCTCATAACTCGTTCCATCCTAAACTTCCAACAAATTTAAGAATATCCCTATTGTATAGATGGGAAAATTGAAGTGAGAGAGGCATGGTAACTTGTCCAAAGGTACATAACTTATGCCACCCAGAAACTGGATTAGAATCCAAAGAGTCTGTCACCTGAGCCCACTTCCTTAACACCCACACCAAAATGAGACTTGGAACATCAGAACAGGGACAAGTTTCAGTATCTATGTAGTATATACATTTAACGTGTATGTTCCTTTTGCTTTCACAATTCTACTTCAAGGAATCTATGGTACAAAGATATTTGTACAAACTTTGATAAAATTAGAGTCACAGTATTTGCATTTTGCTAAAAGAAAGGACAATGCCATTTTTCAATGCTGCTTAAAAACACTTTGGTTAGGAACACCTGAGAAAAATTTAGCTTTGCTATTTTTTAAACCTAAAACATTTTTTTCTAATTATAAAATATAAATTATATTTAAAGAAATCATTATAAAGACTTAGAAAAAACTTTAATATAGCTAAATACTTTCACATTGAAAAGAATTTTCATTTTTATTTTTTGTCTTCAAAAGAAGAAAACTAATCATGGCACTCAGCCAAGGTAGGAGGATCCCTTGAGCTCAGGAGTTCGAAACCAGCCTGAACAAGAGCAAGATACCATGTCTACTAAAAAAACTAGAAAAAATTAGTTGGACATTACGGTGGGAGCCTGTAGTCCCAACTACTGGGGAGGCTGAGGCAGGATGATTGCTTGAACCCAAGAGTTTGAGGTTGCTGTGAGCTAGACTGCACCATGGTATTCTAGCCTAGGCAACAGAGTGAGACTGTCACAAAAAAACAAGCTTCAAACATTTAAAAAAAAAAAAACTGGCTCGGCGCCTATAGCTCAACCGGCTAAGGCGCCAGCCACGTACACCTAAGGTGGCGGGTTCGAATCCCCAGCCCGGACCCGCCAAACAACAATGACAGCTGCAACCAAAAAATAGCCGGGCGTTGTGGCGGGCGCC
>CAUYTI010040736.1:0-20570 GCA_963575145.1 Galago senegalensis
TGTCCCCCTGGGTAGAGTGCCATGGCATTACAGCTCACAGCAACCTCCAACTCCTGGGCTCAAGTGAGTCTCCTGCCTCCGCCTCCCAAGTAGCTGGGACCACAGGCACCCGCCACAATGCCTGGCTATTTTTTGGTGCAGCCATCATTGTTGTTTGGCGGGTCCGGGCTGGGGATTCGAACCCGCCACCTTAGGTGTACGTGGCTGGCGCCTTAGCCGGTTGAGCTATAGGCGCCGAGCCGTTATTTTTGTTCTTAATGTAAACAAAGTCTGGGACAGGAACACAGTCTAGGTGTAGGACATCAAGCCTGACCCTAATTAGACCATGCATTCTCACCCCAAGATGAGTAATTAAATCCCTGGGAAATTTTGTGAGCAGTGGGTGTTGTATCACCTTGAGAAATGGGGGAGAAGGGGCACTTTCCCCTCACCTCTCTGAGAGACTTTTTCCTCTCTTATTGAGATCAAAGTGGTTTGTGTTGTTTCTAGCGCATTTTGTCTTCTCTCATAAATCTCAAGTCCCTGTGCTTGTTCCCTTCTAGAGAGCATTCCCACCTGTGGGAGCCTGGCCTCTCAGTGCTTAGAGACCTTGGTGCCCAGGTGTGCTAGCTGAAGGGTGAAGCTTCAGCAAGACAGTTTCTTTGTCTTAAGGGGCCAGGCTTTCAGTCTGTTGCCCTTTGCAACAGATTATGGGTTTCTCAGAATGAATCCTGTAGTGTGAATGTGTGTATGTTTTTCTCTGATCTACTTCTCTCTTGTCTCTGTTTCCTTTGCCTGTGTTCTGTTAATCATTTTTTAAATTTAATTTTTTAACCTATTTATAATAAACAATTGAATATTTGTTTTAAGTTTATGAAATCATTAGTTCTAGTAATGTAAGTACATTAAGATATGAATCTTCCCTTAAATATCAACATGTCCACCTGCAGTTCTCTCATGTGAATGTATAATTGTTAATCTACAAGTTTCAAATTAGTATTGAGTACATGGGATTGTTTTTCAGTTCTTGTGATCCTTTATTTAGGATAGTGCTCTCCAAATTCACCCAAGTTATAAGAAAAGCTACAAAGTTTCCATACTTTCTTATGGCTGAATGATATTCCATGGTATACATATACTACAGTTTATTAATCCATTCTTTTTTAATTATTTATTTATTTATTATTATTATTAAATGATTATTAATCCATTCTTATGTTGAAGGGCACTTGGGTTGTTTCCACATCTTTGTGGCTGTGAATTGGGCTTCTATAAACATTCGAGTGATGAAATAACTTTTTTTTTTCATTTGGGTAGATCCTTAGTAATGAAATTGCAAGATCAAATGGAAGGTCTACTTTTAGTTTTTTGAGGACTCACCATACTTCTTTCCATAAAGGCTGTATTAGTTTACAGTTCCACCAACAGTGGATGAAGTCTCCTTTCTCTCTGTGACCAGCATCTGTAGCTTTGGGGACTTTGTGATGTGGGCAATTTTCTCTGGAGTTAGGTGATTTCTCAAAGTGATGTCTATTTGCATTTCTCTAGTAATTAGAGACGATTAGCATTTTTCATGAGTTTATTGGCTATTCATCTGTCCTCATGAGAAAAGATTCTGTTCATGTCTCTTACCCAGTTTTTAATGGTATTGTTTGCTCTTTTTTTGTTTATCTGCTTGAAGTTTTTATAGATTCTGGTTATTGGCCCTTTGTCAGATTCATAGCAAGCAAATGTCTTCTTCCACTATGAAGGTTGTCTCTTTGATTTGTTGATAGTGTCCTTATCTGTGCAGAAACTTTTCAACTTGATCATGTCCCATTTATTTATTTATTTATTTTTGGCCAGGGCTGGGTTTGAAGCTGCTACCTGGGGCATATGGGGCTGGTGCCCTACTCCTTTGAGCCACAGGTGTCACCTTATTTTTATTTTTTTAGGGCACTTTTTTGCCCTCATAGAGTGCTGTGGCATCACAGCTCACAGCAGCCTCCATTCCTGGGCTCAAGTGATCCTCTTGCCTCAGCCTCCTGAGTAGCTGGGACTACAGGCACCTGCCATAACTCCTGGTTATTTTTTTCTTTTTTAAGTTTGGCTGAGTCCAGGTTCGAACCTGCCACCCTCAGTATATGGGGCCAGTGTCCTACTCACTAAGCCACAGGCACCACCTTCATTTATTTATTTTTTGTTGCTATGATTGCCTTTGGGGTCTTCTTCACACATTTATTTCTGGGATGATAAGATTCAGAGGTTTTCCCACATTTTCTTCTAGAGTTTTTATGGTTTCATGTCTTAAGTATAAATCTTTTTTCCACCATGAGTTAAGTTTTGTAATTGGTGAGAGGTGCTAGTTTCAGCTTTTTACATATGGCTATCCAGTTCTCATGACACATTTATTAAATAGGGATTCTTTTCCACAATATATGCTTTTCTTTTTAAATCAAAGATCAGCTGGTGATATGAAGCTGATTTCATCTCTGTTTCATCACAAGTTCTCTTTTCTGTTCCATAGATCTCTGTCTCTATTTATATGCCACTACCATGTTATTTTGATCACTATAGACTTGTAGTATAACCTGATGTCTGGTAACATGATGCCTCCAGATTTTTTCTTATTTCATAGAATTTTATTGGCTATTTGGATTTTGTTTTTTTCCGATACTATACGGAACATAGAACTACTTTTTCAAGATCTTCAAGATATGACATTGATATTTAAATGGAGATGCCATTAAATTTGTAAACTGCTTTGGGTAATGTAGATGTTTGAACAATATGATTCTTTTAAAACATGAGCATGGAATGTTCTTCCAACTGTTAACATCTGTTATTTCCTTTCTTAGTGTTTTATGGTTCTGTCTGTAGAGATATTTCACAACTTTTGTTAAGTAAATTCCAAGGAATTTCATTTTTATTGGTGCTATTGTGAAGGATATTATTATATCTTTGATTATATTCTCAGCCTGACTTCATATGGTATACATGAAGGCTTCTGATTTGTGAACATTGATTTATATCTGTCACAATGTCTTCTCTTTTATTTTTTATTTATACTTATTTGACTCTTTCCTCTTTTTTTCTTACTCTGGCTAATAGTTTACTTCATGTATCCTTTCAAAAAACCAACTCTTAGTTTTGTTGATTTATTTTTTAAATTTATTTTTTTTGTATTATCTATCTTACTTATCTTTATTCTAATCTTTATTATTTCATTCCTTCTGCTCACTTTGAGTTTATTTTTATTTTTCTAGTTTCTTATGGTGTAAATTTAGGATGTTTATTTTGACATGTGTCTTTTTTACATGTAGGCATTCCTTAGTATAAATTACCCTCTTAGTTTTCTTCCTGCATCTCAAAGTTTTGATATTGTGTTTGCATTTTTCAGTTGTTTCTTACATCACAGAAATCACCAAATGATATATATTGGGGATTTTTGCCCCAGAGAGTTCATTTTTAAATATTATCATCATATCACTGCTTGTTTTTTTAACACCTCTCATGTGTCATGTTTTCTGTGTCTTGTCTATCTTGCAGGTATGGAGTTAAGGCTGGAGAATGGAGGCCACCGCTGTGAGGGGCGAGTGGAGGTGAAACACGAAGGAAAATGGGGCACTGTGTTTGCTTATGATTGGCGTTTGGAGACTGTGGCTGTGGTGTGCAGACAGTTGGGATGTGGAGCTGCTGTTAAGGCTCCCATAGAGACTTTTTTTGGATTTGGGGTTGGACCCATTTGGCTTGTAATACTTTCATGCCAAGGGATGGAGCTGAATGTTGATCACTGTAGTTATTCACCTTTCCAAGACTATGTAAAGTTTGGCTTTCCCCGTAATTTGAATGCTGAAGCGATCTGCTCAGGTAAGCTCTGTCTTGTCTAGTGGGTTCTGCAGCAGTAATAGCCTCAGTCTCAGCCTCAGAATAACTGGGGCCATAGGATCACAGCCTTTTGATAACACTTGGGACCTCTGTCATAGAGCAATTCCCAGAGCTCTGGGGCTCAAGGGAGCATGAAACCTTCAAATGTATGGATCTCAAGACTCTTCAGTCCCTGAGATCATAGCCTTTTGAGAACACTTGGGACCTCTGTCATAGAGCAATTCCCAGAGCTCTGGGGCTCAAGAGAGCATGAAGCCTTCAAATGTATGGATCCTAAGACTCTTCAGTCTCTTGGGGGTGTCTGAAGGGGCAAGGATCGTGGGTCAGAAAAGACTGATCTGGGGGGCGGCAGATCTGTGTGCTAAAAGCTGC
The DNA here is from genome assembly GCA_963575145.1 of Galago senegalensis. Taxonomy (NCBI): domain Eukaryota; kingdom Metazoa; phylum Chordata; class Mammalia; order Primates; family Galagidae; genus Galago; species Galago senegalensis. The sequence continues at coordinate 4,219 of CAUYTI010040736.1, forward strand.
TCTACAATTACCCACTCTAAGACATTGAAACCTCTCTGGGTTCGTGTCTCAGGTGTCTACAGGAGATTAAGGTCTCAGTTTACCTTGCTATAGTTTCTAAGCATGACTTATGTTCAGTTCTGTTTTGGTGGAAGACTGTTTAGTTTCTATTCTCATGGTCCTAGAATATACTTGATCAGGAACATAGAAAAGCTTGGACATAGAGAGAGGTCCAGTCTCTGAGAACCCAGAAAAGGTTAAATGTGTTTTGGGGGTAAATAATTTTTAAACATACTTTCTCATAAGAATATAGGACATCCCTTGTATCCCAGTCCTGCCATGAAATTCTTGTTTGACTGCAATTTCCAGGCAGAGTTTGGTCTGGTGCCTTAGGGTGCCTCAAATCAACCCAAAGACTTTTAGTCCTCTTTGACTTCATAGATGTGAGCCTGTCTAAGGAGGACTTACACTCTTGCCTGGGTTGAGCACCTGGGCCCCTTCTCCAGTGCTTCAGGTAAAGGGATGTCTGTGTCTCTTCCAGGTTATCTTACACAAGGCAGCTAGTGTAGTACTCACTAGCTCGCCATTCAGATTTTACATTTTAGATAGTTATTCGTAAAGTCATTGTATAATGAATGGTGTGGTCAAAATTAGTGTTTGTTAGTTTGTTCCTTTGATTCCTTGTAATATCGGGCCTTTTAAGTTCCTATAGGTTTGGTCTGACATACATTAGGATGTGGGCATTAGCATCTCTTAGGAATTATGAGGCACTGGTGCTGGCATGCCTGAAGCTGCTGCTAGAAACGTTTCCAGAAATTTAATGTTCAGTAACATAGTTTCCACTTATATAAATACATAAGTAAAAGAGGGGCTATGTAGTAGTCACTGGTGTAAATTCCCTTGCTCAGGAGACTTTAGCCAATTCTTCCCCAATAAATTCCTGGGAAGCATGCTGAGGAGCTTGCTGTAGGTAAGTTTTTTGAGATTCACATCCTCACAAACATCTTCTGTGGAGAAAAAAAGATAAAAATCATTGAATGAAAAGGTATGCTTCTGACTAGGACAATGAACACATTATTGAACTGTGAAATTTACTTTTTCCCCCTTCATTATTTTAGAGATGTGAATATCAGAAACACATTATAAATTTTGTGAGAGTTTTGCTGTTTATATCTGAGACTTTAAATTTCTTAGGTGGTGTATTGTGTCATCATCTTAGAATTGGTTCTTAGCACAGAGTTTTTTTTTTTTTTTAGAATCAGAGTTTCACTTTGTTCCCCTCGATAGAGTGCCATGGTGTCACAGCTCACAGCAATCTCCAGCTCTTGGACTTAGGTGATTCTCTTGCCTTAGCCTCCTGAGTAGCACCATAGGCACCGTAGGCACCCGCCACAATGCCCGGCTATTTTTTGTTGTAGTTTGGCTGAACCAGGTTTGAACCTGCCACCCATGATATATGGATATATGCCCTACTCACTGAGCCATAGGCACCACCCCTAAAGAGTTCTTAAATGAGATCACTTAACCATAAATACAATAAATTTTTAAATTGGAAAAAATTCACTTCTCAAATTATGTAAATATTCATTAGAAAATATTAACAAAATATTGAAAATTATAAAAATAAAATAAAACAACACACCACAATACCAGTAATAAGATATAAACCATGGTTAATATTTTATATATATTTATGTGTATAACATATGTTACTTTATCCATAGATTTTTAAGGGTACCAATCATCCTTATATGAATGACAAAGAAAAAATAAAAATTATTAAGAGTGAAGTATAGAATTTCTTATTTTTAGGACTTTATTATGCAAAGAACAGAAATAAAATTGACCAATTAAAATTAGTTTAAGAGAATTGTCAGTCTGGATTTGATCAGACCTATTGTAGATATTCTGGACATGAGAGGTTACGTGAATTTTGGAAGAGCTGGGAAGGGAAGACAGAGACCAGATAATAAGAGAAATGTCACTCAAATGTCAGTCTAAAGCAGCAGAGTGGGGACAAACCTGCTCATTCCAAGGAAGGCTGAGTGCTATGTTCATAAAGTGAGAACTCATAAAGAGGTCTTCGGTGAGCACTGTGGCATGCAGGTGCTGCAACAGCAGGAGTTGATGTGTTTAGGGAAGCTGCCCCACCAGTGGAACTGCTGTGTTGGTGCGAGCTGCTGCAGCAACCATGGAAAACTCCTTTCCTTTCTTCACTGCATCAGACCACCATGACATTCTGAGAATGGCCACTGTTTTACTTTCAAATCTCATGTAAAATCTTACATGAATTTCTTTCTACCATATAGTGAGGGATCCCTAAGAAGTAGTTCCCAGGCTTAGAAGGGACTGTGGTAGTTGGGCAAAGTTGACAAAAATCAGTACAGGACAATATATCCCTTTGTCATCTCAGCATCCAAATTCACCTCTTTCAGTCATATTTACTTCCAAAAAGACAATAGTATCACAATTTGCATAACACAGTACAACTCTGTCTCCTACAAATGAAGACAGCTTAATCTGCTCCCCCAAAGAGGAGATTGGTGCCCATGTAGCACTTTATCCATGTCTGAGCAACTCTTGTGTCTGTGTCACATTTCTCCTTTGATATCTTGTAGTAGCATAAACATGAAAATATATGGTTAACATATAAATTCTTACACATACTAAAAGGTTTGAAAATGGGCAAAAGGGAAAAGAAAAAGAATTGATTAATATACACACATATATTCATTTCAAAGTGAGGAAGTCAGCACATGTAACTACTACATCCCTTGGGTTATTGTACCTGGTCATATGGCCCTGGTTGGCAGTTATAATTCTTTCCTACCTTTCTCACTTCAAATTCCCTTTACCCTCAGCTATCACTTCAGTTTTCATTGTTCTTTGCCCAGGTGGGTGGCTCCTGTTGGGTTTGTGCCATCAGCAGTCTTATTTCTGTTAGATTGCTGTTTTTTCATGAACTTTTACCACAGGACATGGCAGTACTAAGAGGCCACTGAACAGAATCATCTGCATTCCAGCCAACATTTCTCCCTGTTTCCATTAAGCAATAGCATTGCAGTAGTCCTTTGATAATGAAGTCTAGTATCGACATCAGTAACATTATTGCTTTACTTTCCATTGTCTAGTGGCAAGAGGAGCCTAAAGAGATCAGGTAATATTCACTGTTTTAAGTTTAATAGAACCATTTTGGGTCCCTTGTTGGAACTATTTTTTACTTGGAATATATATTCTTTAGAGCCATAGTTTTTTGCTAGTATATTATTATGGTAATAGTGAGAGGGTCCATTCCCCTTTGTTTTCCCTGTGTATTTTCACAATAGAAGCAGCCACAGCATCTATTGCTACCATGACCACTTTTTTAATGAGCAAATCAGACAAGGACAGAGGTTTCTGGGGAAACACCCATACGGTGGTCACCTTGTTCATCAGCTTATTGAGAACCTTCTTAGTGATGTTGTCCTTTGAAGAATATTTACATGCATTACAAAATTTCTAACACTCTATGGCTAATCAGAAATGACCATCCACGTACCTTTTTACTCAATACCTTTGTATTCAAACTTTTATTTCTCTTTAATGGTTAGGTTTTATCCTAACCATTAGCTACTGCCTGTGAACCAACGTAGAGGTATATCTCTGGCTATGCTGTGTTATGACAAAATAAACAACCATGTGCAATGCTCAAACTTCTGTGTGCTGAGAAAATTTTCCTTCATGACTGACCTTACAGGATCATCTCTGAGTAATGTAATGGGGTTATTTGTTCTGCAGCCATCTACTTTGGGTTGATGCCAGCATAATGTGCAAGATAGCCATTCATAAATCAGGTTCCCTTTTCTCCTCAGGTCCTGAAAATGATAATAAAAGGCAAGTAGAGCAGGAGGAATCTGCGAGCCTGATTCTGTAGATATTACTTCCACTTGGTGATAAAGAGCTGCTTTGCCAACTTTATAGTTTTTTGGCTTGGACAGCATCCAATTCATAATAGACAGCTTAGGTTTCACAGTAACTTGGTGGGAATGGTCACACATTCATCCTCTACCAGGGTCCAGTAGCAATCCAGAAGCTATCTGTGAAAATAGGAATAGTTGTCTGTAGTTATCTGCAGAAGACAGTATAGCTTTACTCCCAAATCCCCAGAGTTACCACTGTGATTCATCTGGAGGGACATGCCAATGGCTTCATCCAGTGTTGTAGTATGTTAAGAATCTTTAGGAACCACTGGATCTGCTGGCTATAGCAAAGTGGCAAAAACCTTGCAAGGTGGCCTGGATTTTTTCTTGCCACAGGCACCAGCCACAGTGCCTGGTTATTTATGGAGACAGGGTTGCACTCTTGCTCAGGGTGGTCTCAAAATCCTGAGCTCAAGCAATCTACCTTCCTCAGCCTCCCAGAAGTTGTTCCTTTCTTGTGATACTTAGGAAAACATTTTTCATAAAACACAGTTAGACAGCCATAATCACAACTTCCCAAAGCTGCAGATGCTGGTATAGATGCGGAGAGAATGAAACACTTATAAAGTGTTGGTGGGACTGCAAACTAATAGTCTTTTTGGAAAGAAGTATGAAGAATCCTCAAAGAGCTAAAAATAGATCATCCATTTGATTTCACAATCCCATTACTAGGTTTCTAGCCAGAAGGAAAAAATATTTTACCATAAAGACCTTTGTACTTGAATGTTTTTTAGCAGTTCAATTCACAATCACAAATCTGTGGATATAGTTGAAGTGCTCATCAATGAATGAATGAATGGATGAATAGGATTTCTTTGTTCCAGTGTACCTTTGTATCTGCTTTGTCACAAATCAGATGGAAATATAAGAATTGTTTTATTTTGGGGTCCTCTGTTGTGATCCATAGTTTTATGTCTCTAAATTTGTGCCTGTACCATGCTGTTGTGGATATTATAGCTTTTTAATATAACTTGAAGTCTAGTAAGATTATGCGTCATGCTTTATTCCTATTACATAATGTTGTATTGACTATTAAGTATTTTAAATGGTTCCATATGAAGCATAAAACTAGATCAGCAAAAAATGACATTGCCTTTGAATCTCTAAACCTCTTTGGGTAGCATAGCCATTTTAACAATATTAATTCTGCCAGTCTATGAACATGATGTATTTTTACAACTGTATATATTCTCTGCAATTCTAGTCCTCAGTGCTTCATAGATTTCCCTATGGAGGACTTTCACTTCATTAGTTAAATATATTCCTAGGTATTTCATTTTCTTTGTTGCTACTGAGAAAGATATTGCATCTATTATTTAATTCTCAGTTTGACTGTTATTAGTTTATACAAAAGTTGCTGATTTGTTCATATTGATTTTGTGGCCTGAGACTTCACTGAATTTATTAATTATGATATTGGCTATGGGCTTATTATACATAGCCTTTATAATTTTGAAGTAAGTCCCATTAATGCATATTTTGTTAATTGTCCTTATTATAAAAGGGTGCCAAATTTTGTTAAATGCTTTTTCTGCATCTATTGAAAGGATCATATGGTCCTTGCTTTTGTATCTGTTTATGTGGTGGTTTTATAGATTTGCTTCTGTTGAACCATCCTTGCATCTCTGGAATGAAGCCCAATTGTTCATGATGAATTATTTCTTTCATGTACTGTTGAATTTAGTTTGCTAAGATTTTCTTGAGAATTTTTGCATCTGTATTCACAAGGGTTACTGGTGTAGTCTTCTTTTTTAGTTGTGTTGTTTCCTGGCTTTGCTATCAAGGTGATATTGGCGTCATAGACTGAGTTAGGGAAGGTTCCTTTCTCCTCAATGTTAAGGGAAAATTTCTGCAGTGTAGATAAGAGTTCTTATTTGTAGGTTTCATAAAATTTGGGCGTGAAGCCATGTGGTTTAGGTCTTTTGTTTGTTGGGATATATCTTATTGATGCTTCTTTTGAGACTTGATATTGGTCTGTCGATGAGTTTTATATCTTCCTGAGTGAACTTCAGGAGTGTGGGTATTTCCAAATATGTGTCTATTTCCTTTACATTTTCAAGTTTGTGAGCATAGAAGTTTTTATAGTATTCTAAGTTGATATCTTATATTTCAGTGATATCAGTTGTAATTTCTCATTTTATTTTTAACTGGTCTTAATAGAGTCCTTTCTCTTCTGCTTAGGATTAATATAGGTACAGGCTTCTCAGTTTTGTTTATCTTTTAAAAAATCCACATTTTGCTCCTTTAATCTTCTGTGTGGTTTTCTGTTGTCATTTCATTTAGTTGTGCTCTGATCTTGTTTCTTTCTTTTCTTCTAGTGGGTTTGGGATTACTTTTTTCTTCTCTTTCCCGTTACTGAGACAATTCATTAAATTGTTGATATGATATTTCTGTCCTTTGGATGTGGGCATTTAAACCTATGAGGTTTCCTCTCAGGACTGGTTTTGCTGTATCCCACATATTTTTATAACTTATTTCCCCATTATCATATAATTAAAAGGTCATTGATTTCCATCTATGTCCTCATTAACCTAGACATCATTTGACAGTAGGTTGATTTGTTTCCATGACTTTGTATAGGAATGAGTGTTTCTGTTGCAATTGATTTCTAATTTTATTCCACTGTGGTCTGAGAAGATGCATGATATAATTTCTATTTTTCTAAATTTGTTGAGATCTAGGAAGTGATCAGTCTTATAGAATGTTTCATGAACTGATGGGAAGAACATATATTCAGTAGTTCTGAGGTAAAATGTTCTATAAATGTCTCTTAGGCTCATTTGTTCTAGAGTTCTATTTGCATTCATTGTTTCCTTGATGTTTTCTGTTTGGAGGATTTGTCTTGTTCTGTCAGTGGGATGTTGCAGTCCCTGGTGATTATGGTGCTGCTGTTTATCATTTTGCTTAAATTGAGTAGAATTTGCTTTATGAATTTGGGTGCTCCTGTGTCAGGTACATAAATATTTAGGATTGTTATTCTTCTTGTTGAACCGTTCCCTTTACCGTTATTGTATAGTGGCCATCTTTGTCTTTACTTACTTTTGTTGATTTAGAGTTAATGTCCTGTGATATGACAAAGGTCTATCCTTTCACCTTGTGTCTGTGTGGGTTAGATATGTTTCTTGAGGACAACAGATTCTTGGTTTTTTTTTTTTTTTTGTAGAGACAGAGTCTCACTTTATCACCCTCAGTATAGTGCTGTGGCATCAAACAGCTCACAGCAACCTCCAACTCCTGGGCTTAGGCGATTCTTCTGCCTCAGCCTTCTGAGGAGCTGGGACCACAATGCCTGGCTATTTTTTTGTTGCAATTTGGCTGGGGCCAGGTTTGAACCACCCTCGGTATATGGGGCTGGTGCCCTACCCACTGAGCCACAGGCACTGCCCATTGGCTTATGTTTTTTTTTTATCCATTTAGTCAGTTTACATCTCTTCAGTAGGGAGTTTAAAGCCATTCACATTTATTGACAGTACATTTATTGATACATGTGGTGGATTTCTGTTTATCCAGTTGGGTAGACCCTTATTACTTTGTTTTACCTCTTTAAGAATCTGAGAGCTGAATGTCAGTTTTGGATGGTTTTACTGTAGTTAGATGTCTATTGTGCTGGTCAGTGTGTAATGTAAGTCTGAGTACTTCATGCAGGGCAGGTCTGGTCTTTGCAAAGTCCTTCAGCAATTGCTCATTTTCTCTTTATATAAGAAACTTAGATTTGTAGTATAGAAGATTATAGAGCAGTCATTATCATGTTTTAGAAGGTTGAAGATGGGTTACCACTCCCCTCTTGATTGTAGATTTTCAGTCAAGAGGTTTACAGTTAGTCTGATTGGTTTTCCTTTATAAGTTACCTCCTATTTTTACCCTACTGCTCACAGGAGTGCCACTTTCATGTTTACTTTGGCCATCCTAATGAGTATGTGTCATGGTGACTGCCTCTTTACAGTGCATCTTCAAAGAATCTTGTGTGCTTCTTGTACACAGATTTCTAAATATTTAGCAAGGCCTGGGAAGTTTTCCTCAGAAATTCCCTCTAATAAATTGTCCAAACTTGGTGAACTTTGTTTTGTGCTCTCAGGGACATCTACGATTTTTATATTTGGCTTCTCTGCATAGTTCCCCATTTCTTTTCTTACTTTCTTTCTTTTTTTTCTTTTGCAGTTTTTGGCCGGGGCTGGGTTTGAACCCACCACCTCTGGCATATGGGGTTGGTGCCCTACTCCTGTGAGCCACAGGCGCCACCCCCCCATTTCTTGTAGCCTTTGTTTATTCTTCTTGTTTCCCTGTTCTTTCCATTTGACCTGTTTAGCATAAAAGTATTATCTTCTCCTTTTGAGATTCCTTCTTCTGCCTGATTGAGACTATTGGTCAGGCTTTCCACTTTGGTTTGTAATTCACTGAATGAATTTTTCATTTCCAGGAGTTCTGTTTTGTTTTTCTTTAATACTTCTATTTCTTTAGTCATTTCCCGCATTGTCTCTGTGGCTTCTTTATGCTGGATTTCTATTTTCTCTTGTGTTTCCATGAACTTACTTACAACCCATGTTTGTAATTCTTCATCTGTGATTTTAATGTTTTCATTTAGGTTGGTATGTGTTTGTAAAGAGTTATTGTTTTCTTTAGGAGGTGACCTTTCACTTTGATTTTTTTATGTTTCCTGAGTTTTTCCACTGCTTGCTTCTCATCTGCCCTCTCTATCAGGAGCCAAGTGTGCTGGGGCTGGCTTATGGGCTTGTCTCTGAGACCCTGAAGATTAGTTCCTGACTGTGTCATACTAGTGAGCTGCACAAGTTGTTATAGCAGGTTTAATGAACTCTGACATCTGAACTGTTGTCTTTACCTGTTCCTGGCAGTGTTTAGTGAATTAGATTCTCCAGTTTATTCTTCGTGATGGCAGGTGGTACTCATGAGTGTGAATCAGTCACATCCTGTTTGCTTGAGTTTGAATCTATTTTGAAGCACTATATCATTGTTCTCCCAGTTATGGGTTCATGTTTGTATGAGTGAGTCAGCTGCCAAGGTATTCTTTTGTGTCTGTCATAGGCTTTGGTCACCCAGGTGGAGTACTTGAGTGCTCCTTCTTGAGGAGGGATCCTATAGCTCCCAGGGAATTTTTTGATGTCTATTACCACCAAAGTGCAGAGGAGGAAGGCAGTTTGCCACTGTGTTGGGTAAGCCAAAGGATTTGCAAAACTTCAGCAGGGGTAGGAATTACTTTTCTGGCCACCAGGGGGAGTCTAGTGGTAAAAGAGTTGGGACAAGCTCTTTGGATAGGCAGGATTTCATAGGGGAAGGGGTTAAACGTTTGTACACTAAGGCACTCTGGGCTGGGTTCTTTTTTCTTTATACAGTAGCATAGTTTTTCTGTGTGGAGAGGTACAAATTGCCAAATTGCCACTCCTACTGATCCCTCCCCCACCCTATGTAAGACTGAGTCAGGTGGTATAAATGGCCTGTAATTCCACCTCCCTGTCAGTAGGTATTGCTTACCAGAAGGAATAAGGTGCAGTGCTGTTTCTGGGCCCTGGATCAGCTCCACTCCATCAGGAAAAGTGCTTAAATATCCCAGGTGGTGGTGGGATCTTGGAACTTCCAGAGGAGTCCTTAATTTCTGCTGCTGGCACAGCTGTTCTTCCAAAAGGTTTTGGTAAAATAAAACTTCAACAATTGAGGAACCCCAACCATTGATACCATCTACTGGTGATGTCTAACCATCAACATCAGCACGGTTTGGTGATCTGGTATCACCCAATAAATGATCCTCCTTTTGACATGTCTCCAGCAGGTCAATAGTAGCCATAATGTTACTATACTTATCACTGGATTTCTTTTTTTTTTTTGAGACAGAAGCCTCAAGCTGTCCCCCTGGGTGGAGTGCCATGGCATCCTAGCTCACAGCAACCTCCCACTCCTGGGCTCAAGTGAGTCTCCTGCCTCAGCCTCCCAAGTAGCTGGGACCACAGGTGCCCGCCACAATGCCTGGCTATTTTTTGGTTGCAGCCATCGTTGTTTGGCGGCCCGGGCCAGATTTGAACTGCCACCTTGGGTGTACGTGGCTGGTACCTTAGCCACTTGAGCCATGGGCGCCCAGCCTGAATTTCTATTTATATTTTTCTTCCTTTTGTTTCCATGCTACAGTTTAGATAGTTTTTATTGCTATGTATTTAACTTCCCAAATCTTTTATTTTTTTTTTATTTTTTTATTTGGCTCATTTCTCCATTTACTAGAATAACCACATTTGGAGAGGCAAAAAGCACTTAAATTTTACATGACTACAAAGTTATCACAAATCCCAAACTTTTTAGCCACAGATATCTTACCTACTCTGTTTAAAGAAAAAGCTTTCAAAACATCTGAGACAGCTTAATATGCAGAGACCTGCATATATGGGAACTAGATATTTTCTTTTTTTTTTTTTTTTTGAGACAGAGTCTCAAGCTGTCCCCCTGGGTAGAGTGCTATGGCATCACAGCTTACAGCAACCTCCAACTCCTGGGCTCAAGCGAGTCTCCTGCCTCAGCCTCCCAAGTAGCTGGGACCACAGGCGCCCGCCACAACGCCTGGCCATTTTTTGGTTGTAGCCGTCATTGTTGCTTGGTGGGCCTGGGCTGGGGATTTGAACCCGCCACTTTAGGTGTATGTGGCGGGCGCCTTAGCGGCTTGAGCCACAGGTGCAGAGCCAGAACTAGATATTTTCAATGCTTGTACTTCCTGCTTTAATAATGTCTTCTTCAAATGGAGTCCAGCACAAAAGGGATTGAAATACATGGTGCAAATGCTTTGGAGAGAGAGTGAAATAAATCTGCATGTGGGAAAAGATGCAGTGTGCACAGAAGTTCTGCGAGGATTCACTGAGCCATCTGGGCTTCCATGGCTTGTGCTATCTATTCTGGTGCTGTTTGACTGATTTTCTCCAAAAGGTTATTCACCTGGAAACAAAGGGATTGGATCTGCTTGTCCCATGTTGGCAGGGCTTCTCGTGTTTCAAAATGAACTATTCTATCAATCTGGTCAATAAATCCATTTATACGTCCTTCTGTTATCATTTGAGATGCTGTCTTTTCTGCCTTAGCTGCTGGGATCTCTAAAAGGGCTCCAAGTTCTTCAAAGGTAATATTATTATATAATTTGCTTACAGACAACAAATTGTGTTCAATAACAGCTCTGTCCGGGATTCTGGAACTATTAGCTGTAGTTGCTTTCTGGTGTGGCATCAGCATGGCAGCAAATTCTTGAAGTTGATTTCCTCTGATGATCCTGTTTAGGTACATTTTTTCTAGGATCCTATAAGCAGCAAGTTGCTGGCACCTTTCATCCTTAAAAAGAATAGCTAGCATCCGAGAACGCTGCTGTCCTGCTGATGCTAAGATGGTACAGTGCAAAGCATGTTTTAAGGCCTCTAGTTTTTCACTCTTATGGACTATTGTCTTGTAAGAGAGCTCATTGTACCTTTGTGCAGCTTCAATGAATTTTCTTCTATAATCAAGAACACATGCATAGCATACCTTATAATGTATCTGTAATTGTTCATTGGTTGATTCATTCTGAAGCAATGATGCTCGATTTATATAAGCCTTTGCCTGGACTGGATCATCACCTTCCAAATATAGCCTAGCAATCTTCAGGTAAGTCTCCAGCTTATAATCTACATTGCACTGCTTTTGTCCTGTTTCCGAAGGAATTCCCACCAAAACTTGGGCTGCATTTCTCCAGTCTTCTTCTTTTTCATATATGGTTGCAAGATGCTGTCTTATGGAAGCAACCTGTTCCTCAAATGAAATGACTCTAGGCTGGATCTTTTCCAAGGTGAAGTGATAAATTTCTTTGGCTGTGCTATCAGGCAGGTTAGGGTGATGTGTGCAGAAATCAGTGAGCAACTGTCGAGAGATCACCAGACTGACATTCTCATTTACCGTTGCTTCCACAAAAGCTTTCAAAGCTTCTAGTTGATCTGCTCCAGATAGTTGAATAGCTTTTTCCAGGATCTGATGATACTTTCCAGCCAGATCTTTATGAGAGTCGCTCGTATTCATGAGCTGGGCCAAATCCTGTCGCACAGCTGCCGCCATCTTTCTTCTAGTTCAGCAGTGGCTGCGGGGCCTTGGGCTGCAAAAAAAACTTCCCAAATCTTTAATTCTGTATCATGTCATCTCCTATTAAACCAATTGAGATAATTTGTTGTTCTAAATATTATGTTTTTCAATTTAGTTAATTTTTATGTCTTTTATTTGTATATTTGCTTGAAATCTTTAAGCATATTTATATTAGTGCTTTAATGACCTTGTCTAATCATTTCTGTATTTTCTGGATCTATTTGTAATGATTGCATTTTATATTTTATTTTGTTATTTTATTTTTACTTTTACATTCCAAAAAGTGGAATGGGTCTCTCCCTTGCAACTGAGGGAGGACAAATGATCACCTTTTTTTTTTGAGACAGAATCTCACTATGTCACCCTCAGTAGAGTGCTGTGACATCACAGCTCATAGCAACCTCAAACTCCTGGGCTTATGCGATTCTCTTGCCTCAGCCTCCCGGTAGCTGGGACTACAGGTGCCTGCTACAATGCCTGACTATTTTTTGTTGCAGCTGGCATTGTTGTTTAGCTGCCCCTGGGCTGAGACTGGGTTTGAACCCTGCCCCCCAGCCTCAGTGTATGTGGCTGGTACTGTAACCACTGTGCTACAGGCGCCATGATCACTTTTTAAAAATGGTTACATTTTCCTCTTTTGGAGTGTCTATTAATTTTTTCATTGACTGCTGAGTGTTGTTGAATTATTACATGGTTATAATGTCTTAATTTTTTCAGAGTTTTGTAGTTAGGTTTGGGAAGTTGTGCCTGTGGTGCAGTGAGTAGGATGTTGGCCCCATATACCAAAGTGGTGGGTTCCAACCCAGCCCTGGCCAAAACTGCAACAAAAAAATAGCTGGGCATTGTGGCAGGTGCCTGGAGTCCCATCTACTCAGGAGGCTGAGGCAAGAGAATTGCCTGAGCCCAAGAGCTGGAGGTTGCCATGAGCTGTGATGCCACCTCACTCTATCAAGGGTGATAAAGTGAGACTCTGTCTCTAAAAAAAAAATTCACTTTGCTCCATCTTTTAAATGCTTGTTTTAAGCTTTGTCAGGGAAGATCTAGAATATTATTTACTCTAGAACTAGTTTAGTTCTAGTAAAACAAAGCTGCAGGACTTTGAGAGATCTTCCTTTTTCTTTTTTAAATTTATTTTTATTTATTTATTTTTTTGAGAGAGAATCTCAAGCTGTCGCCCATAGTAGAGTGCCATGGCATTATAGTTTATGGCAACCTCCAACTCTTGGGCTCAAACAATCCTCTTGCCTCAGTTTATCTATTTTTTAGTAGAGAGGGGCCAGTGGGGGGAGGGATGGCTTGCTTTTGTTCAGGCTGGTCTTGCATTCGTGAGCTCAAGCTATCCACTTGTCTTGGCCTCCCAGAGTGCTAGGATTACAGGCGTGAGCCACTAGGCCTGGCTTCCTCTTCTCTTTTGTCACATCTTTTCCTCAGCTAGGAGCTCCAATCTTTTTCTGCCCAGTATTGTGGAAATATGAAAGCTCCCAGATGATGCTTTAATTTTTTTTTGGATACTAATTCCACAAATGTTTATTCTAGGAATGAGAAAATTCTTCAATTGGACATTTCATGCAACTTGGGGTTAGCTTCTTTGTTGTTTTTCCTTCCCTGGGGTCTTGTACTTTCAACTTACAAACAGATGTTTTTAACAGTTGTTTTCAGCAGAAGGATTAGATTAATACAAGCTACTATATCATTACCAGAAATGGCTTAAAATTATAATTTTGGTATTGTTTTCTCTCACTAACTTTCCATGATGCTTTCTTATATTAGTTTTCTGTGGCTTCTGTAACAAATTATCACAGACTTGGTGCCTTAAACCACCAGCAATGTTTTGGTTTACAGTCTTTTTTTTTAATTAAATGATAACTATGTACATGCAATTCTGGGGTACAGTGTGGTGTTTTCATATACAATTTGAAATATTTTCATCAAACTGGTTAATTCATGTCATTTTCTTAGTTCTTGTGTTAAGACAATCATATTTGACTTTTAGAAAGATTCACTTGTACCCTTGTAAGATAAACCATAGAAGTGATCCCTCCAACACCCTCCCTCCACCAAAACATTTTGAACATTTTATCACTGCAATCTAGTACCACTCAGCTAGTTCTCTAAGTGGGTCAATGGTTGAGTACAGATTAGAATTCAGATCTCATTCTCCCCTTAACTTGTTTTCCCTTTGACCTCTCTATGTTGTCTATGAGCCAATTGTGTTAAGTAGAAAAGAGCAAGGCAGTGGGAGAATCCTGGTGGGACAGCCTGTGAGTGTTGAAAGCTTTGTTAGTCTTGGAGTTAGTCCTATCTTTCTTGCTGTCTAGAAAGCTTTCTTATCCTGAATCAGAAGACCACCCAAGGCAGGCAGATGAATCAGCCTCACTTCTTGAGTATGAGGCAATCTGTCAAATCTATCAATTCCTCCCCCACACTTTTTTTTTAAATTTTGAGACAGAGTCTCACTCTATGCCCTTGATAGAGTGCTGTGGTGTCTGTCATCACAGCTCACAGCAACCTCACACTCCTGGGCTCAAGCCATCCTCTTGCCTCAGCCTCCTGAGTGGCTGGGACTACAGGTGCCCGCCACAACACCCAACCAGTTTTTTTCTGTTTTTAGTACAGACAGGGTCTCACTCTTGCTCAGGCTGGTCTTGATCTCCTGAGCTCAATAATCCACATCCTCAGCCTCCCAGAGTGCTAGGATTGTAGGTGTGAGCCACTGCCGCCAGCTGTCAAATCTTTAAAAATAGCTCTTATCCCTGAAATCTAATACCACTCAGCTAGTTCTCTAAGTGGGTCAGTGGTTGAGCAAACATTAGAATTCAGATCTCATTCTTCCCTTAACTTTTGTTTTCTTTGACCTCTCTATGTTGTCTATGAGCCAATTGTCTAAGTAGAAAAGAGCAAGGCAGCGGACGGGACCGACCTAACAAATGCAGACCTTGTGACCAATCGTTGGTGCCCCACATTAATCTGAAAGAAGGAAAGAGCAAGCCAATGTGGCCTTTTATGAAGTAGCACCCGTCTCATATATTTTTATATAGTTGAATTTTCAAAAAAAGAAAAGCTACATAAATGTTTACATCCAGAAATTGTTTAGAAATTATATGTAATGTTACATTATCTTAGTTAGTATAACTTCTAGACAGAAAGACAAAACTTAACAACTTATGGAGCATAGCAGAGCTCGCTGAGACAACTTTCTGGAATAATCGGGCATACCTTTCCAGGAAAGAATGAAGGAATACACAGCATTTGAACCTGCTTCCTATTGGACCAGCCACTGCAGCCATGAAGGATGCAGATTGCCTCTTCATTGCATTCTAATGGTCAGTTCCAAAGCAATTGAAAGCTATTATACAGGAAAATATCATGGCTATGCCTTCCTAAACTCTCCAGGGATTATAATAATACTTGCAAGGCCATTTTTAGAAAGAACATTCTGGCGGTTTTACCAGTTGATAGATGTGATCATGCCTACCTTGTCGTGGTTGTTTTGAATGGGAAAGAGGAGCCCTTAGAGGAGAAAAGTCCTGCTGGCTAATCAGCACATGAGATGCTCCACCAGCCTCGCCGGCTTCTCACAAAGAACACAGTTCAAACTTACTTGGCATTAAAAAAAAAATGAGGCTTCCTTTTCCATTTGAACTGGTGTTTTTACATATGCGTGAAACATATGTCACAGTGCAAAAAAATGTGAATCACGTTTAGGATAGACTCACATTACTTTCATTTGTATTGTATTATTTTTAGTGTGTTTCACGTTCATATTTACACAAGACAGTCTAATGTAAGTGTCAAAAAGTATAGCATAAGTATCAAAAAAATCAATTTAAGTTTAGGAAATAAATAATGCTTTCACAACAATTATTTTATTTCACACACTTATATATTCACATGTGAATATATAAGCATAACTGAACTTTATTTTATAATGAAGATAGTGATCTCACCAACTTACAAGCTTTAATAACAATAAAATTCCTCACAAATAAAGTTATTATTGGTTAAAAAAAAAGAAGGAAGCTATTACTTTGGATGGTAGGTGCTTTATGTACACCGTATAATCTAATGAACAAATGAACAGAGCCCCCGAGAACTAACCTTTGGAAAGGTTTTTTTTTTTTTTTGAGACAGAACCTCAAGCTGTCCCCCTGGGTAGAGTGCCGTGACATTACAGCTCACAGCAACCTCCAACTCCTGGGCTCAAGCGAGTCTCCTGCCTCCGCCTCCCAAGTAGCTGGGACCACAGGCGCCTGCCACAACGCCCGGCTATTTTTTGGTTGCAGCCGTCATTGTTGTTTGGCGGGTCCAGGCTGGATTCGAACC